>CM036941.2:47490480-47522531 GCA_020352615.2 Yoshiicerus persimilis
TTGGTCAGCAAGTGGGTTCGTAGTTCAAAAGAAGGGCGGTGGACTAAGATTTGTAATTAATTACAAACCATTAAACAAGTACACAATATTAGATAAATACCCAATTCCAAGAATGGAAGACTTTATATCTATACTCGGCCAGGCCTTCTACTTTACTGTAATAGATTTAGCTAAAGGTTTCTACCAAATCGAAATGGCACCTGAGCATAAATATAAAACCGCATTTATTTCTCCAGCTGGTCTTTACCAGTTTAAAAGGATGCCTATGGGTTTGTGTAATGCTCCAAGTACCTTTCAGCGGTGCATGGATCATGTATTAGGCGATCTCAAATGGAAAATTGCATGCGTGTATTTCGATGACCTAATTCTTCATCGACGCAATGCCAATTATGTGTTTGCATAGTGAATTTTTTTGGTAAGTTCATTAAGGCAGCGGGATGGAATTTCTTCGCCTTGTCCACCACACCAAGCAAAAATAATGGAAATCCGTTGAAGTTCATTTTGTATGTGGCATCGGCTGCAATATTGACCCCTCGAGTCAGGAAATGAATGAGTCGTTTAGCTGACATTACAACTTTGAAATTACGGCAATCGTCATTTATGTCATGTTTCACAACGTAAAATTTGTCACTGTCTTCCGGTAACTTCACGTTAGCCCTGCAAAAGGTCTCTAGGTCACCGAAATAATCCAAATGTTCACTATTTTTGCGTTTGTGGTAGGACAGGAAATCTTGTGTGATAAGATAAGGTTCTGCGTGCATGTACACGTACCGTGTACATGCACACGAAGCTACAATACACCCTACAATGTTGAGTTGTAATAAACTTCATAAATTACGTGGAAGACGACACATTAAATGGTAAGAAGACCCGTTAAATGGTCTGTCGAAAAATTCAAATGACGAAATATTCAACGGAAAAAGACGAAAATGTCAAATGTTAAGACGAACGATTAAATACCACCCATTGTTTTCAGTCAAACATTTGATGAGCATGTACAGCACATTAAGGCTGTTCTTACTCGTTTAAAGGATGCAGGTCTTACTGTCAATCCTGACAAGGTGCAATTATGTGTGCAGAAAATCGAATTCCTAGGATTCGTAATAGAGCCGGGTAAATGTTATCCTAACCCAGCTAAAGTTGAGGTCCTTCACAACTTTCCAGTTCCAAAAAAACCGAAAGATGTATTAAAGTTCTTGGGACTTTTCAATTTTTACAGAAGATTTGTTCCTAATGCCAGTATACATGCAAAGCCACTTACCGAGCTACTAAGGAAAGACGTACCATTTATATGGGACGAATCTCGGCAAAGTGCATTTGATTTTCTGAAAAACTCGCTAACAGCGTTAACAAACCTTCGACTTCCAGATCTCAATGGTCATTTTATCATACAATCGGATGCTTCCAATTCAGGAATAGGAGCAATTCTATTACAAGAACACGAAGGTGTAAAATATCCCATCTGGTTTATTAGCAAAGCACTTTCTCCTGCGCAAATGAAATACTCTGTTTCTGAGAAAGAATTGTACGCTATTTTGTATGCTATTGAAAAATTCAAAGGTTTCATTGAGTACACAAAGTTCACTGTGCAAACTGACCATCAAGCTCTTTCCTGGCTAAGTAAGATTAAAGAACCATCTGGCAGACTAGCTCACTGGTACATGTTATTGCAGCAGTATGATTTTAAAATAATGTACAGACCAGGTTCATCTCCAGATATGCGACCAGCTGATTCCCTTAGCCGAATCCACGAAGTCAATGTGATTAACATTGATAGTCTTACAATAGACCGTTCGGAATTTATTGCTGAACAGGATAAAGATGAAGAACTTCAGAGAATTAAAACCTTCATTGCAAATAAAGGGAAAGGGAATAATAGAATAAAAATTCTAGCAGACAGAAGCTTCCTTACTGTGGACAGGTTATTAATGAGATACGTGGGTGCAAAGAATAGACCTTGGGAAGACGAAAGTTATTATTGGAGAATCTGGGTTCCAAAGTCTTTAACAGACAAAATTCTGAAAATATTTCATGACAGCCCTATAGGTGGCCATTTAGGCATCAGGAAAACTTATTTAAAGTTAGAAAGCAGAGTATACTGGGTGGGCATGCGAAAAGATGTTGTCAGGTATGTTAAATCGTGCTTGTCTTGTCAAAAGGCAAAGCCAACAAAATTTCCTCCAGTAGAGGCAACTGCAATTACTCCCTCAGGGCCATGGGAATTAGTTGCTATTGATTTAATGGGACCTTATCCAAAAGGAACATTACAGAACACATATTTGTTAGTTATAGTTGATTCATTTAGTAAATTCGTCGAACTGATTCCTTTGCGCTCTGCAAAATCTGAGATCATTACAGATAAGATGTGGCAAGTATTTTGCAGATATGGTCTACCTAAATGCATTTTGAGTGACAATGGAACTCAATTCACTTTGGTACATTTTAGCGAGTGGTGTCTGCTCTTAGGTATTAAACAATTTTTTATATCCGCCTATCATGCCCAAGCAAACATTACGGAGAGATACAACGAAACAATTAAATCTATGATAGTATCCACAATTTCAAAATGCAAAGACTGGGATAAGTATCTACCAGAATTAGCTTTCTCTTACCGCTCAGCGGTTAATGATTCAACAGGATTCTCTCCTGCATATATGCTTTTAGGTCGGGAGTATAGAACTCCTTTCGACAATAAAATGGACATTTCATTTCATACAAACAAAACGGTACAGGAGTTAAATAAACGTCTCACATATATATACGAAATAGCTCGACAAAACATATACTCAATGCAAAACTCATACTTGAGCAATTACAACAAAGGCACAAAAACGCGTCAATTTAGAGTAGGTGATAACGTAATGTTAAAAACTCATTTTCTCTCTGACGCAAGCAAAGGTTTTTCTAGTAAACTGGCTGATAAAAGGGAGGGCCCCTATGTGATCACAGAGGTCGTGTCTACTAATATTTATGATTTAATGTGTAACGACACAAAACAAAAAGTATTTAAAGTGCATGCAAATGAGCTAAGCCCATTTTTTGATCGTGCAGATGGAAAGATTCCCGCACCAAAAAAGACAGCAACCATGGATGTTAAATCCAATTAACTTTGCTCCTATCCCGTTTGCTTACCCGACTCAATACCTTATTCCTCCGAATCTTCTTTACCCAATGCCACCAACTAGCAGAGAAGCATTCTCACAAACACCAATAAGTCCATACCACCGACTAATGAAAAGATGGGATTCATTCAGTATTTCTCAAGCACAAGAATTATCAAAAATGGAAAATCCTCCAGCTTCAGTTGTTGATAGAGGAATACTTGTTTCTGAGACAGATCCCACCCCACCAGACGATTTAACTGCTAATATTCCGTATGACCCAAGGGGTACGTTGATTTCCGTAGACTTGACCACTCAATGTAGAAGTTTTGCTTTATCCTCCGCTCCAATACCACCAAGAGAAACCCCACTCCGGGCCTATATTGCTTACCCGTCAGTAATTTATCCGTTTTGTGATAAACAAATCAATCGAATTCTTGATGACATTGACTTTTCTCACAACCCTACAAGACCATCCATACACATTCTGCCAATTCCAATTTGCCCAGATATGACCGCTGATGTAATCAGCGAAGAGCAATCCCTACAAAGGATGTTAATGAATAAAAAACTTGAGAGTACACGACAACATTTTGAACTGAATGTAAGAGATGACAATGAAAAGCGGAGAGCGACTGCTCTTAAGCGTTTGCAGAACAAACCATCTTTTACCCCATTCTTACAATCACATATCTATTTCCAAAGCTACACTGCAAATCCAAAGCCTCCAAAAACTAAATTAGCAATTGAAAGGCAGAGACGGCACAAGAAGGCACGAAATGAAAGGCGTATGCAGCGAATACTATATAAAGAATCCCTTATGCAAAGATGTCTCAGTGCTACTCAGCCTAAAAGGCCACTGTCTATTCCTTTGCCAATAACCATTGATGATACGGAAGAATATGTTCCAATGAGTTCTTCAGGAGCAGCAACAATTTTTGAGTATGTTCCATCCTCAACCTCAAAATCTCCTGAAGAAATAATTTCAAATGCTCTCTCTGACATAGAGATTACTCCTACATCCAAAGCAAACATGGATGTAGACGAAGACGAAATTTTAGCTTTGTCTGATGCTGAAGATGTTGACATCCAGCATGTTCCTAATTAATAGGTAAAGTCAAGTTTACCTTTTCCGAGCAGAAGTTTTCCCTGCTCGAAGATGCTTACATCTTTATCTCTTTTCAGGTATCGCTTTGATTGATGGCTGCGACTCGGACTCTACTCATTGCTGAATTCACCTTTAGTTTATTTTTTGTTCCTACAAAACATTTACCACTTTCTTATTAATTTTGTTGTATTTCATGATAAAGGGTATTAATTTGACATGTATAATAAAAAAAATTGGTTCGTAGGCTACTCTTCAAGAGAAGGAGGATGTAAAGAACATTTTGTGATATTCTTTACACAATTTACATTTCTTTAAATGTAAATTGTTGATAAACAAAGATTCAATATCTATTTGAATCTAACGGTAAATAAAGACAAGTAGACATGCACATGCAAACAAACTACCTAAAGTTACCTATAAGTTGAGCACTGGATGTTATATCTAAAGGTATAGTAAACCGAGGTTATAAAAGCGGACTTGACAGTCCACTCGTGGCTGATTTTTCTTTTGCTCTCGCTGGAGACGTACACCTTAGGTTTGGAATTTCATTCCCCTGAGATTAAGATTAAGTTAAAACAATTCATAATTTTATAAACTCAAAGCAATTGACAATACGTCTTGCTAATTTGAGTTATCCAACTCTTAAGTTATACCACTAGCTACTTAGTGAAAGAATTATTATTTCATAAGAAATAATAATCCAACTTGGATTGCCTTTGAGAATCCTCAAAGAATTGATCTTGTTTGCTGACAAGCCTTTGGATCCCGCCATACAGTGCTCATCCTAAAGAAGGTACAAGGTAACTGATATTTTAATAATTATTTCATTATCGACTTCTCTAAGTGTTCACGACTACTGTAGAGAAGCGAATGAATCTGTGTTCGTGCGTATTGTTCTTAGTCCTCTCTCTTGTTTTGTTGTTTGCGTCAAAATTGAATCTAACAAACTTAATTGACTTATTTTCATAAAAAAACTTGGGAATTAATTCGAACTTGCATCGTATATAATTCATATAGATTAATTGAGCTCTACTCCGTAGCAGAACCTCACATTCATCACTAGCTAGTTAAGATACTATTTCATTTAATAGCTAACTGATATAACTACCTTATATCTATGGTCACTTTGGCGCCCATGGCATGTCAACTTATCATATAGAACGTGACCATCATAACCCAATTGTCACTTTGGATAAGTATGGTCGGTTATCTATGGTCACTTATTGCATAAATAGGTACTTGTCTAAAATCTTCATTTTGAGAGCTCAAAAATTACAATTTTAGCCCTCCTATCAACTTCGCAATTACGGTCATAGCTTATCAACTTCATGTGTCCGGTGGTAACCAACTTGACGATAACGGTACGTTGGATAAGTGTAGTCGCTTATCTATCGTCATTTAATACATAATATATGGCGTGGAAATGTTGAAAAATATGTATCTTCGATGGTGTCTATGGTCACCTTGGCGCGCATGGCATGTCAACTTATCATATAGAACGTGACCATCATAACCCAATTGTCACTTTGGATAAGTATGGTCGCTTATCTATGGTCACTTATTGCATAAATAGATACTTGTCTAAAATCTTCATTTTGAGAGCTCAAAAATTACAATTTTAGCCCTCCTATCAATTTCGCAATTACGGTCATAGCTTATCAACTTCAAGTGTCCGGTGGTAACCAACTTGACGATAACGTTACGTTGGATAAGTGTAGTCGCTTATCTATCGTCATTTAATACATAACATATGGCGTGGAAATGTTGAAAAATATGTATCTTCGATGGTGTCTATGGTCACTGGCGCGCATGGCATGTCAACTTATCATATAGAACGTGACCATCATAACCCATTTGTCAGTTTGGATAATTATGGTCGCTTATCTATGGTCACTTATTGCATAAATAGATACTTGTCTAAAATCTTCATTTTGAGAGCTCAAAAATTACAATTTTAGCCCTCCTATCAATTTCGCAATTACGGTCATAGCTTATCAACTTCAAGTGTCCGGTGGTAACCAACTTGACGATAACGTTACGTTGGATAAGTGTAGTCGCTTATCTATCGTCATTTAATACATAATATATGGCGTGGAAATGTTGAAAAATATGTATCTTCAATGGTGTCTATGGTCACTTTGGCGCGCATGGCATGTCAACTTATCATATAGAACGTGACCATCATAACCCAATTGTCACTTTGGATAAGTATGGTCGCTTATCTATGGTCACTTATTGCATAAATAGGTACTTGTCTAAAATCTTCATTTTGAGAGCTCAAAAATTACAATTTTAGCCCTCCTATCAATTTCGCAATTACGGTCATAGCTTATCAACTTCAAGTGTCCGGTGGTAACCAACTTGACGATAACGTTACGTTGGATAAGTGTAGTCGCTTATCTATCGTCATTTAATACATAATATATGGCGTGGAAATGTTGAAAAATATGTATCTTCAATGGTGTCTATGGTCACTTTGGCGCGCATGGCATGTCAACTTATCATATAGAACGTGACCATCATAACCCGATTGTCACTTTGGATAAGTATGGTCGCTTATGTATGGTCATTTATTGCATAAATAGATACTTGTCTAAAATCTTCATTTTGAGAGCTCAAAAATTACAATTTTAGCCCTCCTATCAATTTCGCAATTACGCTCATAGCTTATCAACTTCAAGTGTCCGGTGGTAACCAACTTGACGATAAAGTTACGTTGGATAAGTGTAGTCGCTTATCTGTCGTCATTTAATACATAATATATGGCGTGGAAATGTTGAAAAATATGTATCTTCGATGGTGTCTATGGTCACTGGCGCGCATGGCATGTCAACTTATCATATAGAACGTGACCATCATAACCCAATTGTCACTTTGGATAAGTATGGTCGCTTATCTATGGTCACTTATTGCATAAATAGATACTTGTCTAAAATCTTCATTTTGAGAGCTCAAAAATTACAATTTTAGCCCTCCTATCAATTTCGCAATTACGCTCATAGCTTATCAACTTCAAGTGTCCGGTGGTAACCAACTTGACGATAACGTTACGTTGGATAAGTGTAGTCGCTTATCTATCGTCATTTAATACATAATATATGGCGTGGAAATGTTGAAAAATATGTATCTTCAATGGTGTCTATGGTCACTTTGGCGCGCATGGCATGTCAACTTATCATATAGAACGTGACCATCATAACCCAATTGTCACTTTGGATAAGTATGGTCGCTTATCTATGGTCACTTATTGCATAAATAGGTACTTGTCTAAAATCTTCATTTTGAGAGCTCAAAAATTACAATTTTAGCCCTCCTATCAATTTCGCAATTACGGTCATAGCTTATCAACTTCAAGTGTCCGGTGGTAACCAACTTGACGATAACGTTACGTTGGATAAGTGTAGTCGCTTATCTATCGTCATTTAATACATAATATATGGCGTGGAAATGTTGAAAAATATGTATCTTCAATGGTGTCTATGGTCACTTTGGCGCGCATGGCATGTCAACTTATCATATAGAACGTGACCATCATAACCCAATTGTCACTTTGGATAAGTATGGTCGCTTATGTATGGTCACTTATTGCATAAATAGGTACTTGTCTAAAATCTTCATTTTGAGAGCTCAAAAATTACAATTTTAGCCCTCCTATCAATTTCGCAATTACGGTCATAGCTTATCAACTTCAAGTGTCCGGTGGTAACCAACTTGACGATAACGTTACGTTGGATAAGTGTAGTCGCTTATCTATCGTCATTTAATACATAATATATGGCGTGGAAATGTTGAAAAATATGTATCTTCAATGGTGTCTATGGTCACTTTGGCGCGCATGGCATGTCAACTTATCATATAGAACGTGACCATCATAACCCAATTGTCACTTTGGATAAGTATGGTCGCTTATCTATGGTCACTTATTGCATAAATAGATACTTGTCTAAAATCTTCATTTTGAGAGCTCAAAAATTACAATTTTAGCCCTCCTATCAATTTCGCAATTACGGTCATAGCTTATCAACTTCAAGTGTCCGGTGGTAACCAACTTGACGATAACGTTACGTTGGATAAGTGTAGTCGCTTATCTATCGTCATTTAATACATAATATATGGCGTGGAAATGTTGAAAAATATGTATCTTCAATGGTGTCTATGGTCACTTTGGCGCGCATGGCATGTCAACTTATCATATAGAACGTGACCATCATAACCCAATTGTCACTTTGGATAAGTATGGTCGCTTATCTATGGTCACTTATTGCATAAATAGGTACTTGTCTAAAATCTTCATTTTGAGAGCTCAAAAATTACAATTTTAGCCCTCCTATCAATTTCGCAATTACGGTCATAGCTTATCAACTTCAAGTGTCCGGTGGTAACCAACTTGACGATAACGTTACGTTGGATAAGTGTAGTCGCTTATCTATCGTCATTTAATACATAATATATGGCGTGGAAATGTTGAAAAATATGTATCTTCAATGGTGTCTATGGTCACTTTGGCGCGCATGGCATGTCAACTTATCATATAGAACGTGACCATCATAACCCAATTGTCACTTTGGATAAGTATGGTCGCTTATCTATGGTCACTTATTGCATAAATAGATACTTGTCTAAAATCTTCATTTTGAGAGCTCAAAAATTACAATTTTAGCCCTCCTATCAATTTCGCAATTACGGTCATAGCTTATCAACTTCAAGTGTCCGGTGGTAACCAACTTGACGATAACGTTACGTTGGATAAGTGTAGTCGCTTATCTATCGTCATTTAATACATAATATATGGCGTGGAAATGTTGAAAAATATGTATCTTCAATGGTGTCTATGGTCACTTTGGCGCGCATGGCATGTCAACTTATCATATAGAACGTGACCATCATAACCCAATTGTCACTTTGGATAAGTATGGTCGCTTATCTATGGTCACTTATTGCATAAATAGGTACTTGTCTAAAATCTTCATTTTGAGAGCTCAAAAATTACAATTTTAGCCCTCCTATCAATTTCGCAATTACGGTCATAGCTTATCAACTTCAAGTGTCCGGTGGTAACCAACTTGACGATAACGTTACGTTGGATAAGTGTAGTCGCTTATCTATCGTCATTTAATACATAATATATGGCGTGGAAATGTTGAAAAATATGTATCTTCAATGGTGTCTATGGTCACTTTGGCGCGCATGGCATGTCAACTTATCATATAGAACGTGACCATCATAACCCAATTGTCACTTTGGATAAGTATGGTCGCTTATCTATGGTCACTTATTGCATAAATAGATACTTGTCTAAAATCTTCATTTTGAGAGCTCAAAAATTACAATTTTAGCCCTCCTATCAATTTCGCAATTACGGTCATAGCTTATCAACTTCAAGTGTCCGGTGGTAACCAACTTGACGATAACGTTACGTTGGATAAGTGTAGTCGCTTATCTATCGTCATTTAATACATAATATATGGCGTGGAAATGTTGAAAAATATGTATCTTCAATGGTGTCTATGGTCACTTTGGCGCGCATGGCATGTCAACTTATCATATAGAACGTGACCATCATAACCCAATTGTCACTTTGGATAAGTATGGTCGCTTATCTATGGTCACTTATTGCATAAATAGGTACTTGTCTAAAATCTTCATTTTGAGAGCTCAAAAATTACAATTTTAGCCCTCCTATCAATTTCGCAATTACGGTCATAGCTTATCAACTTCAAGTGTCCGGTGGTAACCAACTTGACGATAACGTTACGTTGGATAAGTGTAGTCGCTTATCTATCGTCATTTAATACATAATATATGGCGTGGAAATGTTGAAAAATATGTATCTTCAATGGTGTCTATGGTCACTTTGGCGCGCATGGCATGTCAACTTATCATATAGAACGTGACCATCATAACCCAATTGTCACTTTGGATAAGTATGGTCGCTTATCTATGGTCACTTATTGCATAAATAGGTACTTGTCTAAAATCTTCATTTTGAGAGCTCAAAAATTACAATTTTAGCCCTCCTATCAATTTCGCAATTACGGTCATAGCTTATCAACTTCAAGTGTCCGGTGGTAACCAACTTGACGATAACGTTACGTTGGATAAGTGTAGTCGCTTATCTATCGTCATTTAATACATAATATATGGCGTGGAAATGTTGAAAAATATGTATCTTCAATGGTGTCTATGGTCACTTTGGCGCGCATGGCATGTCAACTTATCATATAGAACGTGACCATCATAACCCAATTGTCACTTTGGATAAGTATGGTCGCTTATCTATGGTCACTTATTGCATAAATAGGTACTTGTCTAAAATCTTCATTTTGAGAGCTCAAAAATTACAATTTTAGCCCTCCTATCAATTTCGCAATTACGGTCATAGCTTATCAACTTCAAGTGTCCGGTGGTAACCAACTTGACGATAACGTTACGTTGGATAAGTGTAGTCGCTTATCTATCGTCATTTAATACATAATATATGGCGTGGAAATGTTGAAAAATATGTATCTTCAATGGTGTCTATGGTCACTTTGGCGCGCATGGCATGTCAACTTATCATATAGAACGTGACCATCATAACCCAATTGTCACTTTGGATAAGTATGGTCGCTTATCTATGGTCACTTATTGCATAAATAGATACTTGTCTAAAATCTTCATTTTGAGAGCTCAAAAATTACAAATTTAGCCCTCCTATCAATTTCGCAATTACGGTCATAGCTTATCAACTTCAAGTGTCCGGTGGTAACCAACTTGACGATAACGTTACGTTGGATAAGTGTAGTCGCTTATCTATCGTCATTTAATACATAATATATGGCGTGGAAAATTTGAAAAATATGTATCTTCAATGGTGTCTATGGTCACTTTGGCGCGCATGGCATGTCAACTTATCATATAGAACGTGACCATCATAACCCAATTGTCACTTTGGATAAGTATGGTCGCTTATCTATGGTCACTTATTGCATAAATAGGTACTTGTCTAAAATCTTCATTTTGAGAGCTCAAAAATTACAATTTTAGCCCTCCTATCAATTTCGCAATTACGGTCATAGCTTATCAACTTCAAGTGTCCGGTGGTAACCAACTTGACGATAACGTTACGTTGGATAAGTGTAGTCGCTTATCTATCGTCATTTAATACATAATATATGGCGTGGAAATGTTGAAAAATATGTATCTTCAATGGTGTCTATGGTCACTTTGGCGCGCATGGCATGTCAACTTATCATATAGAACGTGACCATCATAACCCAATTGTCACTTTGGATAAGTATGGTCGCTTATCTATGGTCACTTATTGCATAAATAGGTACTTGTCTAAAATCTTCATTTTGAGAGCTCAAAAATTACAATTTTAGCCCTCCTATCAATTTCGCAATTACGGTCATAGCTTATCAACTTCAAGTGTCCGGTGGTAACCAACTTGACGATAACGTTACGTTGGATAAGTGTAGTCGCTTATCTATCGTCATTTAATACATAATATATGGCGTGGAAATGTTGAAAAATATGTATCTTCAATGGTGTCTATGGTCACTTTGGCGCGCATGGCATGTCAACTTATCATATAGAACGTGACCATCATAACCCAATTGTCACTTTGGATAAGTATGGTCGCTTATCTATGGTCACTTATTGCATAAATAGGTACTTGTCTAAAATCTTCATTTTGAGAGCTCAAAAATTACAATTTTAGCCCTCCTATCAATTTCGCAATTACGGTCATAGCTTATCAACTTCAAGTGTCCGGTGGTAACCAACTTGACGATAACGTTACGTTGGATAAGTGTAGTCGCTTATCTATCGTCATTTAATACATAATATATGGCGTGGAAATGTTGAAAATATGTATCTTCAATGGTGTCTATGGTCACTTTGGCGCGCATGGCATGTCAACTTATCATATAGAACGTGACCATCATAACCCAATTGTCACTTTGGATAAGTATGGTCGCTTATCTATGGTCACTTATTGCATAAATAGGTACTTGTCTAAAATCTTCATTTTGAGAGCTCAAAAATTACAATTTTAGCCCTCCTATCAATTTCGCAATTACGGTCATAGCTTATCAACTTCAAGTGTCCGGTGGTAACCAACTTGACGATAACGTTACGTTGGATAAGTGTAGTCGCTTATCTATCGTCATTTAATACATAATATATGGCGTGGAAATGTTGAAAAATATGTATCTTCAATGGTGTCTATGGTCACTTTGGCGCGCATGGCATGTCAACTTATCATATAGAACGTGACCATCATAACCCAATTGTCACTTTGGATAAGTATGGTCGCTTATCTATGGTCACTTATTGCATAAATAGGTACTTGTCTAAAATCTTCATTTTGAGAGCTCAAAAATTACAATTTAGCCCTCCTATCAATTTCGCAATTACGGTCATAGCTTATCAACTTCAAGTGTCCGGTGGTAACCAACTTGACGATAACGTTACGTTGGATAAGTGTAGTCGCTTATCTATCGTCATTTAATACATAATATATGGCGTGGAAATGTTGAAAAATATGTATCTTCAATGGTGTCTATGGTCACTTTGGCGCGCATGGCATGTCAACTTATCATATAGAACGTGACCATCATAACCCAATTGTCACTTTGGATAAGTATGGTCGCTTATCTATGGTCACTTATTGCATAAATAGGTACTTGTCTAAAATCTTCATTTGGAGAGCTCAAAAATTACAATTTTAGCCCTCCTATCAATTTCGCAATTACGGTCATAGCTTATCAACTTCAAGTGTCCGGTGGTAACCAACTTGACGATAACGTTACGTTGGATAAGTGTAGTCGCTTATCTATCGTCATTTAATACATAATATATGGCGTGGAAATGTTGAAAAATATGTATCTTCAATGGTGTCTATGGTCACTTTGGCGCGCATGGCATGTCAACTTATCATATAGAACGGGACCATCATAACCCAATTGTCACTTTGGATAAGTATGGTCGCTTATCTATGGTCACTTATTGCATAAATAGGTACTTGTCTAAAATCTTCATTTTGAGAGCTCAAAAATTACAATTTTAGCCCTCCTATCAATTTCGCAATTACGGTCATAGCTTATCAACTTCAAGTGTCCGGTGGTAACCAACTTGACGATAACGTTACGTTGGATAAGTGTAGTCGCTTATCTATCGTCATTTAATACATAATATATGGCGTGGAAATGTTGAAAAATATGTATCTTCAATGGTGTCTATGGTCACTTTGGCGCGCATGGCATGTCAACTTATCATATAGAACGTGACCATCATAACCCAATTGTCACTTTGGATAAGTATGGTCGCTTATCTATGGTCACTTATTGCATAAATAGATACTTGTCTAAAATCTTCATTTTGAGAGCTCAAAAATTACAATTTTAGCCCTCCTATCAATTTCGCAATTACGGTCATAGCTTATCAACTTCAAGTGTCCGGTGGTAACCAACTTGACGATAACGTTACGTTGGATAAGTGTAGTCGCTTATCTATCGTCATTTAATACATAATATATGGCGTGGAAATGTTGAAAAATATGTATCTTCAATGGTGTCTATGGTCACTTTGGCGCGCATGGCATGTCAACTTATCATATAGAACGTGACCATCATAACCCAATTGTCACTTTGGATAAGTATGGTCGCTTATCTATGGTCACTTATTGCATAAATAGGTACTTGTCTAAAATCTTCATTTTGAGAGCTCAAAAATTACAATTTTAGCCCTCCTATCAATTTCGCAATTACGGTCATAGCTTATCAACTTCAAGTGTCCGGTGGTAACCAACTTGACGATAACGTTACGTTGGATAAGTGTAGTCGCTTATCTATCGTCATTTAATACATAATATATGGCGTGGAAATGTTGAAAAATATGTATCTTCAATGGTGTCTATGGTCACTTTGGCGCGCATGGCATGTCAACTTATCATATAGAACGTGACCATCATAACCCAATTGTCACTTTGGATAAGTATGGTCGCTTATCTATGGTCACTTATTGCATAAATAGGTACTTGTCTAAAATCTTCATTTGGAGAGCTCAAAAATTACAATTTTAGCCCTCCTATCAATTTCGCAATTACGGTCATAGCTTATCAACTTCAAGTGTCCGGTGGTAACCAACTTGACGATAACGTTACGTTGGATAAGTGTAGTCGCTTATCTATCGTCATTTAATACATAATATATGGCGTGGAAATGTTGAAAAATATGTATCTTCAATGGTGTCTATGGTCACTTTGGCGCGCATGGCATGTCAACTTATCATATAGAACGTGACCATCATAACCCAATTGTCACTTTGGATAAGTATGGTCGCTTATCTATGGTCACTTATTGCATAAATAGGTACTTGTCTAAAATCTTCATTTTGAGAGCTCAAAAATTACAATTTTAGCCCTCCTATCAATTTCGCAATTACGGTCATAGCTTATCAACTTCAAGTGTCCGGTGGTAACCAACTTGACGATAACGTTACGTTGGATAAGTGTAGTCGCTTATCTATCGTCATTTAATACATAATATATGGCGTGGAAATGTTGAAAAATATGTATCTTCAATGGTGTCTATGGTCACTTTGGCGCGCATGGCATGTCAACTTATCATATAGAACGTGACCATCATAACCCAATTGTCACTTTGGATAAGTATGGTCGCTTATCTATGGTCACTTATTGCATAAATAGATACTTGTCTAAAATCTTCATTTTGAGAGCTCAAAAATTACAATTTTAGCCCTCCTATCAATTTCGCAATTACGGTCATAGCTTATCAACTTCAAGTGTCCGGTGGTAACCAACTTGACGATAACGTTACGTTGGATAAGTGTAGTCGCTTATCTATCGTCATTTAATACATAATATATGGCGTGGAAATGTTGAAAAATATGTATCTTCAATGGTGTCTATGGTCACTTTGGCGCGCATGGCATGTCAACTTATCATATAGAACGTGACCATCATAACCCAATTGTCACTTTGGATAAGTATGGTCGCTTATCTATGGTCACTTATTGCATAAATAGGTACTTGTCTAAAATCTTCATTTTGAGAGCTCAAAAATTACAATTTTAGCCCTCCTATCAATTTCGCAATTACGGTCATAGCTTATCAACTTCAAGTGTCCGGTGGTAACCAACTTGACGATAACGTTACGTTGGATAAGTGTAGTCGCTTATCTATCGTCATTTAATACATAATATATGGCGTGGAAATGTTGAAAAATATGTATCTTCAATGGTGTCTATGGTCACTTTGGCGCGCATGGCATGTCAACTTATCATATAGAACGTGACCATCATAACCCAATTGTCACTTTGGATAAGTATGGTCGCTTATCTATGGTCACTTATTGCATAAATAGGTACTTGTCTAAAATCTTCATTTTGAGAGCTCAAAAATTACAATTTTAGCCCTCCTATCAATTTCGCAATTACGGTCATAGCTTATCAACTTCAAGTGTCCGGTGGTAACCAACTTGACGATAACGTTACGTTGGATAAGTGTAGTCGCTTATCTATCGTCATTTAATACATAATATATGGCGTGGAAATGTTGAAAAATATGTATCTTCAATGGTGTCTATGGTCACTTTGGCGCGCATGGCATGTCAACTTATCATATAGAACGTGACCATCATAACCCAATTGTCACTTTGGATAAGTATGGTCGCTTATCTATGGTCACTTATTGCATAAATAGGTACTTGTCTAAAATCTTCATTTTGAGAGCTCAAAAATTACAATTTTAGCCCTCCTATCAATTTCGCAATTACGGTCATAGCTTATCAACTTCAAGTGTCCGGTGGTAACCAACTTGACGATAACGTTACGTTGGATAAGTGTAGTCGCTTATCTATCGTCATTTAATACATAATATATGGCGTGGAAATGTTGAAAAATATGTATCTTCAATGGTGTCTATGGTCACCTTGGCGCGCATGGCATGTCAACTTATCATATAGAACGTGACCATCATAACCCAATTGTCACTTTGGATAAGTATGGTCGCTTATCTATGGTCACTTATTGCATAAATAGGTACTTGTCTAAAATCTTCATTTTGAGAGCTCAAAAATTACAATTTTAGCCCTCCTATCAATTTCGCAATTACGGTCATAGCTTATCAACTTCAAGTGTCCGGTGGTAACCAACTTGACGATAACGTTACGTTGGATAAGTGTAGTCGCTTATCTATCGTCATTTAATACATAATATATGGCGTGGAAATGTTGAAAAATATGTATCTTCAATGGTGTCTATGGTCACTTTGGCGCGCATGGCATGTCAACTTATCATATAGAACGTGACCATCATAACCCAATTGTCACTTTGGATAAGTATGGTCGCTTATCTATGGTCACTTATTGCATAAATAGGTACTTGTCTAAAATCTTCATTTTGAGAGCTCAAAAATTACAATTTTAGCCCTCCTATCAATTTCGCAATTACGGTCATAGCTTATCAACTTCAAGTGTCCGGTGGTAACCAACTTGACGATAACGTTACGTTGGATAAGTGTAGTCGCTTATCTATCGTCATTTAATACATAATATATGGCGTGGAAATGTTGAAAAATATGTATCTTCAATGGTGTCTATGGTCACTTTGGCGCGCATGGCATGTCAACTTATCATATAGAACGTGACCATCATAACCCAATTGTCACTTTGGATAAGTATGGTCGCTTATCTATGGTCACTTATTGCATAAATAGGTACTTGTCTAAAATCTTCATTTGGAGAGCTCAAAAATTACAATTTTAGCCCTCCTATCAATTTCGCAATTACGGTCATAGCTTATCAACTTCAAGTGTCCGGTGGTAACCAACTTGACGATAACGTTACGTTGGATAAGTGTAGTCGCTTATCTATCGTCATTTAATACATAATATATGGCGTGGAAATGTTGAAAAATATGTATCTTCAATGGTGTCTATGGTCACTTTGGCGCGCATGGCATGTCAACTTATCATATAGAACGTGACCATCATAACCCAATTGTCACTTTGGATAAGTATGGTCGCTTATCTATGGTCACTTATTGCATAAATAGGTACTTGTCTAAAATCTTCATTTTGAGAGCTCAAAAATTACAATTTTAGCCCTCCTATCAATTTCGCAATTACGGTCATAGCTTATCAACTTCAAGTGTCCGGTGGTAACCAACTTGACGATAACGTTACGTTGGATAAGTGTAGTCGCTTATCTATCGTCATTTAATACATAATATATGGCGTGGAAATGTTGAAAAATATGTATCTTCAATGGTGTCTATGGTCACTTTGGCGCGCATGGCATGTCAACTTATCATATAGAACGTGACCATCATAACCCAATTGTCACTTTGGATAAGTATGGTCGCTTATCTATGGTCACTTATTGCATAAATAGGTACTTGTCTAAAATCTTCATTTTGAGAGCTCAAAAATTACAATTTTAGCCCTCCTATCAATTTCGCAATTACGGTCATAGCTTATCAACTTCAAGTGTCCGGTGGTAACCAACTTGACGATAACGTTACGTTGGATAAGTGTAGTCGCTTATCTATCGTCATTTAATACATAATATATGGCGTGGAAATGTTGAAAAATATGTATCTTCAATGGTGTCTATGGTCACTTTGGCGCGCATGGCATGTCAACTTATCATATAGAACGTGACCATCATAACCCAATTGTCACTTTGGATAAGTATGGTCGCTTATCTATGGTCACTTATTGCATAAATAGGTACTTGTCTAAAATCTTCATTTGGAGAGCTCAAAAATTACAATTTTAGCCCTCCTATCAATTTCGCAATTACGGTCATAGCTTATCAACTTCAAGTGTCCGGTGGTAACCAACTTGACGATAACGTTACGTTGGATAAGTGTAGTCGCTTATCTATCGTCATTTAATACATAATATATGGCGTGGAAATGTTGAAAAATATGTATCTTCAATGGTGTCTATGGTCACTTTGGCGCGCATGGCATGTCAACTTATCATATAGAACGTGACCATCATAACCCAATTGTCACTTTGGATAAGTATGGTCGCTTATCTATGGTCACTTATTGCATAAATAGGTACTTGTCTAAAATCTTCATTTTGAGAGCTCAAAAATTACAATTTTAGCCCTCCTATCAATTTCGCAATTACGGTCATAGCTTATCAACTTCAAGTGTCCGGTGGTAACCAACTTGACGATAACGTTACGTTGGATAAGTGTAGTCGCTTATCTATCGTCATTTAATACATAATATATGGCGTGGAAATGTTGAAAAATATGTATCTTCAATGGTGTCTATGGTCACTTTGGCGCGCATGGCATGTCAACTTATCATATAGAACGTGACCATCATAACCCAATTGTCACTTTGGATAAGTATGGTCGCTTATCTATGGTCACTTATTGCATAAATAGGTACTTGTCTAAAATCTTCATTTTGAGAGCTCAAAAATTACAATTTTAGCCCTCCTATCAATTTCGCAATTACGGTCATAGCTTATCAACTTCAAGTGTCCGGTGGTAACCAACTTGACGATAACGTTACGTTGGATAAGTGTAGTCGCTTATCTATCGTCATTTAATACATAATATATGGCGTGGAAATGTTGAAAAATATGTATCTTCAATGGTGTCTATGGTCACTTTGGCGCGCATGGCATGTCAACTTATCATATAGAACGTGACCATCATAAACCCAATTGTCACTTTGGATAAGTATGGTCGCTTATCTATGGTCACTTATTGCATAAATAGGTACTTGTCTAAAATCTTCATTTTGAGAGCTCAAAAATTACAATTTTAGCCCTCCTATCAATTTCGCAATTACGGTCATAGCTTATCAACTTCAAGTGTCCGGTGGTAACCAACTTGACGATAACGTTACGTTGGATAAGTGTAGTCGCTTATCTATCGTCATTTAATACATAATATATGGCGTGGAAATGTTGAAAAATATGTATCTTCAATGGTGTCTATGGTCACTTTGGCGCGCATGGCATGTCAACTTATCATATAGAACGTGACCATCATAACCCAATTGTCACTTTGGATAAGTATGGTCGCTTATCTATGGTCACTTATTGCATAAATAGGTACTTGTCTAAAATCTTCATTTTGAGAGCTCAAAAATTACAATTTTAGCCCTCCTATCAATTTCGCAATTACGGTCATAGCTTATCAACTTCAAGTGTCCGGTGGTAACCAACTTGACGATAACGTTACGTTGGATAAGTGTAGTCGCTTATCTATCGTCATTTAATACATAATATATGGCGTGGAAATGTTGAAAAATATGTATCTTCAATGGTGTCTATGGTCACTTTGGCGCGCATGGCATGTCAACTTATCATATAGAACGTGACCATCATAACCCAATTGTCACTTTGGATAAGTATGGTCGCTTATCTATGGTCACTTATTGCATAAATAGGTACTTGTCTAAAATCTTCATTTTGAGAGCTCAAAAATTACAATTTTAGCCCTCCTATCAATTTCGCAATTACGGTCATAGCTTATCAACTTCAAGTGTCCGGTGGTAACCAACTTGACGATAACGTTACGTTGGATAAGTGTAGTCGCTTATCTATCGTCATTTAATACATAATATATGGCGTGGAAATGTTGAAAAATATGTATCTTCAATGGTGTCTATGGTCACTTTGGCGCGCATGGCATGTCAACTTATCATATAGAACGTGACCATCATAACCCAATTGTCACTTTGGATAAGTATGGTCGCTTATCTATGGTCACTTATTGCATAAATAGGTACTTGTCTAAAATCTTCATTTTGAGAGCTCAAAAATTACAATTTTAGCCCTCCTATCAATTTCGCAATTACGGTCATAGCTTATCAACTTCAAGTGTCCGGTGGTAACCAACTTGACGATAACGTTACGTTGGATAAGTGTAGTCGCTTATCTATCGTCATTTAATACATAATATATGGCGTGGAAATGTTGAAAAATATGTATCTTCAATGGTGTCTATGGTCACTTTGGCGCGCATGGCATGTCAACTTATCATATAGAACGTGACCATCATAACCCAATTGTCACTTTGGATAAGTATGGTCGCTTATCTATGGTCACTTATTGCATAAATAGGTACTTGTCTAAAATCTTCATTTTGAGAGCTCAAAAATTACAATTTTAGCCCTCCTATCAATTTCGCAATTACGGTCATAGCTTATCAACTTCAAGTGTCCGGTGGTAACCAACTTGACGATAACGTTACGTTGGATAAGTGTAGTCGCTTATCTATCGTCATTTAATACATAATATATGGCGTGGAAATGTTGAAAAATATGTATCTTCAATGGTGTCTATGGTCACTTTGGCGCGCATGGCATGTCAACTTATCATATAGAACGTGACCATCATAACCCAATTGTCACTTTGGATAAGTATGGTCGCTTATCTATGGTCACTTATTGCATAAATAGGTACTTGTCTAAAATCTTCATTTTGAGAGCTCAAAAATTACAATTTTAGCCCTCCTATCAATTTCGCAATTACGGTCATAGCTTATCAACTTCAAGTGTCCGGTGGTAACCAACTTGACGATAACGTTACGTTGGATAAGTGTAGTCGCTTATCTATCGTCATTTAATACATAATATATGGCGTGGAAATGTTGAAAAATATGTATCTTCAATGGTGTCTATGGTCACTTTGGCGCCCATGGCATGTCAACTTATCATATAGAACGTGACCATCATAACCCAATTGTCACTTTGGATAAGTATGGTCGCTTATCTATGGTCACTTATTGCATAAATAGGTACTTGTCTAAAATCTTCATTTTGAGAGCTCAAAAATTACAATTTTAGCCCTCCTATCAATTTCGCAATTACGGTCATAGCTTATCAACTTCAAGTGTCCGGTGGTAACCAACTTGACGATAACGTTACGTTGGATAAGTGTAGTCGCTTATCTATCGTCATTTAATACATAATATATGGCGTGGAAATGTTGAAAAATATGTATCTTCAATGGTGTCTATGGTCACTTTGGCGCGCATGGCATGTCAACTTATCATATAGAACGTGACCATCATAACCCAATTGTCACTTTGGATAAGTATGGTCGCTTATCTATGGTCACTTATTGCATAAATAGGTACTTGTCTAAAATCTTCATTTGGAGAGCTCAAAAATTACAATTTTAGCCCTCCTATCAATTTCGCAATTACGGTCATAGCTTATCAACTTCAAGTGTCCGGTGGTAACCAACTTGACGATAACGTTACGTTGGATAAGTGTAGTCGCTTATCTATCGTCATTTAATACATAATATATGGCGTGGAAATGTTGAAAAATATGTATCTTCAATGGTGTCTATGGTCACTTTGGCGCGCATGGCATGTCAACTTATCATATAGAACGTGACCATCATAACCCAATTGTCACTTTGGATAAGTATGGTCGCTTATCTATGGTCACTTATTGCATAAATAGGTACTTGTCTAAAATCTTCATTTTGAGAGCTCAAAAATTACAATTTTAGCCCTCCTATCAATTTCGCAATTACGGTCATAGCTTATCAACTTCAAGTGTCCGGTGGTAACCAACTTGACGATAACGTTACGTTGGATAAGTGTAGTCGCTTATCTATCGTCATTTAATACATAATATATGGCGTGGAAATGTTGAAAAATATGTATCTTCAATGGTGTCTATGGTCACTTTGGCGCGCATGGCATGTCAACTTATCATATAGAACGTGACCATCATAACCCAATTGTCACTTTGGATAAGTATGGTCGCTTATCTATGGTCACTTATTGCATAAATAGGTACTTGTCTAAAATCTTCATTTTGAGAGCTCAAAAATTACAATTTTAGCCCTCCTATCAATTTCGCAATTACGGTCATAGCTTATCAACTTCAAGTGTCCGGTGGTAACCAACTTGACGATAACGTTACGTTGGATAAGTGTAGTCGCTTATCTATCGTCATTTAATACATAATATATGGCGTGGAAATGTTGAAAAATATGTATCTTCAATGGTGTCTATGGTCACTTTGGCGCGCATGGCATGTCAACTTATCATATAGAACGTGACCATCATAACCCAATTGTCACTTTGGATAAGTATGGTCGCTTATCTATGGTCACTTATTGCATAAATAGGTACTTGTCTAAAATCTTCATTTTGAGAGCTCAAAAATTACAATTTTAGCCCTCCTATCAATTTCGCAATTACGGTCATAGCTTATCAACTTCAAGTGTCCGGTGGTAACCAACTTGACGATAACGTTACGTTGGATAAGTGTAGTCGCTTATCTATCGTCATTTAATACATAATATATGGCGTGGAAATGTTGAAAAATATGTATCTTCAATGGTGTCTATGGTCACTTTGGCGCGCATGGCATGTCAACTTATCATATAGAACGTGACCATCATAACCCAATTGTCACTTTGGATAAGTATGGTCGCTTATCTATGGTCACTTATTGCATAAATAGGTACTTGTCTAAAATCTTCATTTTGAGAGCTCAAAAATTACAATTTTAGCCCTCCTATCAATTTCGCAATTACGGTCATAGCTTATCAACTTCAAGTGTCCGGTGGTAACCAACTTGACGATAACGTTACGTTGGATAAGTGTAGTCGCTTATCTATCGTCATTTAATACATAATATATGGCGTGGAAATGTTGAAAAATATGTATCTTCAATGGTGTCTATGGTCACTTTGGCGCGCATGGCATGTCAACTTATCATATAGAACGTGACCATCATAACCCAATTGTCACTTTGGATAAGTATGGTCGCTTATCTATGGTCACTTATTGCATAAATAGGTACTTGTCTAAAATCTTCATTTTGAGAGCTCAAAAATTACAATTTTAGCCCTCCTATCAATTTCGCAATTACGGTCATAGCTTATCAACTTCAAGTGTCCGGTGGTAACCAACTTGACGATAACGTTACGTTGGATAAGTGTAGTCGCTTATCTATCGTCATTTAATACATAATATATGGCGTGGAAATGTTGAAAAATATGTATCTTCAATGGTGTCTATGGTCACTTTGGCGCGCATGGCATGTCAACTTATCATATAGAACGTGACCATCATAACCCAATTGTCACTTTGGATAAGTATGGTCGCTTATCTATGGTCACTTATTGCATAAATAGGTACTTGTCTAAAATCTTCATTTTGAGAGCTCAAAAATTACAATTTAGCCCTCCTATCAATTTCGCAATTACGGTCATAGCTTATCAACTTCAAGTGTCCGGTGGTAACCAACTTGACGATAACGTTACGTTGGATAAGTGTAGTCGCTTATCTATCGTCATTTAATACATAATATATGGCGTGGAAATGTTGAAAAATATGTATCTTCAATGGTGTCTATGGTCACTTTGGCGCGCATGGCATGTCAACTTATCATATAGAACGTGACCATCATAACCCAATTGTCACTTTGGATAAGTATGGTCGCTTATCTATGGTCACTTATTGCATAAATAGGTACTTGTCTAAAATCTTCATTTTGAGAGCTCAAAAATTACAATTTTAGCCCTCCTATCAATTTCGCAATTACGGTCATAGCTTATCAACTTCAAGTGTCCGGTGGTAACCAACTTGACGATAACGTTACGTTGGATAAGTGTAGTCGCTTATCTATCGTCATTTAATACATAATATATGGCGTGGAAATGTTGAAAAATATGTATCTTCAATGGTGTCTATGGTCACTTTGGCGCGCATGGCATGTCAACTTATCATATAGAACGTGACCATCATAACCCAATTGTCACTTTGGATAAGTATGGTCGCTTATCTATGGTCACTTATTGCATAAATAGGTACTTGTCTAAAATCTTCATTTTGAGAGCTCAAAAATTACAATTTTAGCCCTCCTATCAATTTCGCAATTACGGTCATAGCTTATCAACTTCAAGTGTCCGGTGGTAACCAACTTGACGATAACGTTACGTTGGATAAGTGTAGTCGCTTATCTATCGTCATTTAATACATAATATATGGCGTGGAAATGTTGAAAAATATGTATCTTCAATGGTGTCTATGGTCACTTTGGCGCGCATGGCATGTCAACTTATCATATAGAACGTGACCATCATAACCCATATGTCACTTTGGATAAGTATGGTCGCTTATCTATGGTCACTTATTGCATAAATAGGTACTTGTCTAAAATCTTCATTTTGAGAGCTCAAAAATTACAATTTTAGCCCTCCTATCAATTTCGCAATTACGGTCATAGCTTATCAACTTCAAGTGTCCGGTGGTAACCAACTTGACGATAACGTTACGTTGGATAAGTGTAGTCGCTTATCTATCGTCATTTAATACATAATATATGGCGTGGAAATGTTGAAAAATATGTATCTTCAATGGTGTCTATGGTCACTTTGGCGCGCATGGCATGTCAACTTATCATATAGAACGTGACCATCATAACCCAATTGTCACTTTGGATAAGTATGGTCGCTTATCTATGGTCACTTATTGCATAAATAGGTACTTGTCTAAAATCTTCATTTTGAGAGCTCAAAAATTACAATTTTAGCCCTCCTATCAATTTCGCAATTACGGTCATAGCTTATCAACTTCAAGTGTCCGGTGGTAACCAACTTGACGATAACGTTACGTTGGATAAGTGTAGTCGCTTATCTATCGTCATTTAATACATAATATATGGCGTGGAAATGTTGAAAAATATGTATCTTCAATGGTGTCTATGGTCACTTTGGCGCGCATGGCATGTCAACTTATCATATAGAACGTGACCATCATAACCCAATTGTCACTTTGGATAAGTATGGTCGCTTATCTATGGTCACTTATTGCATAAATAGGTACTTGTCTAAAATCTTCATTTGGAGAGCTCAAAAATTACAATTTTAGCCCTCCTATCAATTTCGCAATTACGGTCATAGCTTATCAACTTCAAGTGTCCGGTGGTAACCAACTTGACGATAACGTTACGTTGGATAAGTGTAGTCGCTTATCTATCGTCATTTAATACATAATATATGGCGTGGAAATGTTGAAAAATATGTATCTTCAATGGTGTCTATGGTCACTTTGGCGCGCATGGCATGTCAACTTATCATATAGAACGTGACCATCATAACCCAATTGTCACTTTGGATAAGTATGGTCGCTTATCTATGGTCACTTATTGCATAAATAGGTACTTGTCTAAAATCTTCATTTTGAGAGCTCAAAAATTACAATTTTAGCCCTCCTATCAATTTCGCAATTACGGTCATAGCTTATCAACTTCAAGTGTCCGGTGGTAACCAACTTGACGATAACGTTACGTTGGATAAGTGTAGTCGCTTATCTATCGTCATTTAATACATAATATATGGCGTGGAAATGTTGAAAAATATGTATCTTCAATGGTGTCTATGGTCACTTTGGCGCGCATGGCATGTCAACTTATCATATAGAACGTGACCATCATAACCCAATTGTCACTTTGGATAAGTATGGTCGCTTATCTATGGTCACTTATTGCATAAATAGGTACTTGTCTAAAATCTTCATTTTGAGAGCTCAAAAATTACAATTTTAGCCCTCCTATCAATTTCGCAATTACGGTCATAGCTTATCAACTTCAAGTGTCCGGTGGTAACCAACTTGACGATAACGTTACGTTGGATAAGTGTAGTCGCTTATCTATCGTCATTTAATACATAATATATGGCGTGGAAATGTTGAAAAATATGTATCTTCAATGGTGTCTATGGTCACTTTGGCGCGCATGGCATGTCAACTTATCATATAGAACGTGACCATCATAACCCAATTGTCACTTTGGATAAGTATGGTCGCTTATCTATGGTCACTTATTGCATAAATAGGTACTTGTCTAAAATCTTCATTTTGAGAGCTCAAAAATTACAATTTTAGCCCTCCTATCAATTTCGCAATTACGGTCATAGCTTATCAACTTCAAGTGTCCGGTGGTAACCAACTTGACGATAACGTTACGTTGGATAAGTGTAGTCGCTTATCTATCGTCATTTAATACATAATATATGGCGTGGAAATGTTGAAAAATATGTATCTTCAATGGTGTCTATGGTCACTTTGGCGCGCATGGCATGTCAACTTATCATATAGAACGTGACCATCATAACCCAATTGTCACTTTGGATAAGTATGGTCGCTTATCTATGGTCACTTATTGCATAAATAGGTACTTGTCTAAAATCTTCATTTTGAGAGCTCAAAAATTACAATTTTAGCCCTCCTATCAATTTCGCAATTACGGTCATAGCTTATCAACTTCAAGTGTCCGGTGGTAACCAACTTGACGATAACGTTACGTTGGATAAGTGTAGTCGCTTATCTATCGTCATTTAATACATAATATATGGCGTGGAAATGTTGAAAAATATGTATCTTCAATGGTGTCTATGGTCACTTTGGCGCGCATGGCATGTCAACTTATCATATAGAACGTGACCATCATAACCCAATTGTCACTTTGGATAAGTATGGTCGCTTATCTATGGTCACTTATTGCATAAATAGGTACTTGTCTAAAATCTTCATTTTGAGAGCTCAAAAATTACAATTTTAGCCCTCCTATCAATTTCGCAATTACGGTCATAGCTTATCAACTTCAAGTGTCCGGTGGTAACCAACTTGACGATAACGTTACGTTGGATAAGTGTAGTCGCTTATCTATCGTCATTTAATACATAATATATGGCGTGGAAATGTTGAAAAATATGTATCTTCAATGGTGTCTATGGTCACTTTGGCGCGCATGGCATGTCAACTTATCATATAGAACGTGACCATCATAACCCAATTGTCACTTTGGATAAGTATGGTCGCTTATCTATGGTCACTTATTGCATAAATAGGTACTTGTCTAAAATCTTCATTTGGAGAGCTCAAAAATTACAATTTTAGCCCTCCTATCAATTTCGCAATTACGGTCATAGCTTATCAACTTCAAGTGTCCGGTGGTAACCAACTTGACGATAACGTTACGTTGGATAAGTGTAGTCGCTTATCTATCGTCATTTAATACATAATATATGGCGTGGAAATGTTGAAAAATATGTATCTTCAATGGTGTCTATGGTCACATTGGCGCGCATGGCATGTCAACTTATCATATAGAACGTGACCATCATAACCCAATTGTCACTTTGGATAAGTATGGTCGCTTATCTATGGTCACTTTATGCATAAATAGATACTTGTCTAAAATCTTCATTTTGAGAGCTCAAAAATTACAATTTTAGCCCTCCTATCAATTTCGCAATTACGGTCATAGCTTATCAACTTCAAGTGTCCGGTGGTAACCAACTTGACGATAACGTTACGTTGGATAAGTGTAGTCGCTTATCTATCGTCATTTAATACATAATATATGGCGTGGAAATGTTGAAAAATATGTATCTTCAATGGTGTCTATGGTCACTTTGGCGCGCATGGCATGTCAACTTATCATATAGAACGTGACCATCATAACCCAATTGTCACTTTGGATAAGTATGGTCGCTTATCTATGGTCACTTATTGCATAAATAGGTACTTGTCTAAAATCTTCATTTGGAGAGCTCAAAAAATTACAATTTTAGCCCTCCTATCAATTTCGCAATTACGGTCATAGCTTATCAACTTCAAGTGTCCGGTGGTAACCAACTTGACGATAACGTTACGTTGGATAAGTGTAGTCGCTTATCTATCGTCATTAATACATAATATATGGCGTGGAAATGTTGAAAAATATGTATCTTCAATGGTGTCTATGGTCACTTTGGCGCGCATGGCATGTCAACTTATCATATAGAACGTGACCATCATAACCCAATTGTCACTTTGGATAAGTATGGTCGCTTATCTATGGTCACTTATTGCATAAATAGGTACTTGTCTAAAATCTTCATTTTGAGAGCTCAAAAATTACAATTTTAGCCCTCCTATCAATTTCGCAATTACGGTCATAGCTTATCAACTTCAAGTGTCCGGTGGTAACCAACTTGACGATAACGTTACGTTGGATAAGTGTAGTCGCTTATCTATCGTCATTTAATACATAATATATGGCGTGGAAATGTTGAAAAATATGTATCTTCAATGGTGTCTATGGTCACTTTGGCGCGCATGGCATGTCAACTTATCATATAGAACGTGACCATCATAACCCAATTGTCACTTTGGATAAGTATGGTCGCTTATCTATGGTCACTTATTGCATAAATAGGTACTTGTCTAAAATCTTCATTTTGAGAGCTCAAAAATTACAATTTTAGCCCTCCTATCAATTTCGCAATTACGGTCATAGCTTATCAACTTCAAGTGTCCGGTGGTAACCAACTTGACGATAACGTTACGTTGGATAAGTGTAGTCGCTTATCTATCGTCATTTAATACATAATATATGGCGTGGAAATGTTGAAAAATATGTATCTTCAATGGTGTCTATGGTCACTTTGGCGCGCATGGCATGTCAACTTATCATATAGAACGTGACCATCATAACCCAATTGTCACTTTGGATAAGTATGGTCGCTTATCTATGGTCACTTATTGCATAAATAGGTACTTGTCTAAAATCTTCATTTGGAGAGCTCAAAAATTACAATTTTAGCCCTCCTATCAATTTCGCAATTACGGTCATAGCTTATCAACTTCAAGTGTCCGGTGGTAACCAACTTGACGATAACGTTACGTTGGATAAGTGTAGTCGCTTATCTATCGTCATTTAATACATAATATATGGCGTGGAAATGTTGAAAAATATGTATCTTCAATGGTGTCTATGGTCACTTTGGCGCGCATGGCATGTCAACTTATCATATAGAACGTGACCATCATAACCCAATTGTCACTTTGGATAAGTATGGTCGCTTATCTATGGTCACTTATTGCATAAATAGGTACTTGTCTAAATCTTCATTTTGAGAGCTCAAAAATTACAATTTTAGCCCTCCTATCAATTTCGCAATTACGGTCATAGCTTATCAACTTCAAGTGTCCGGTGGTAACCAACTTGACGATAAACGTTACGTTGGATAAGTGTAGTCGCTTATCTATCGTCATTTAATACATAATATATGGCGTGGAAATGTTGAAAAATATGTATCTTCAATGGTGTCTATGGTCACTTTGGCGCGCATGGCATGTCAACTTATCATATAGAACGTGACCATCATAACCCAATTGTCACTTTGGATAAGTATGGTCGCTTATCTATGGTCACTTATTGCATAAATAGGTACTTGTCTAAAATCTTCATTTTGAGAGCTCAAAAATTACAATTTTAGCCCTCCTATCAATTTCGCAATTACGGTCATAGCTTATCAACTTCAAGTGTCCGGTGGTAACCAACTTGACGATAACGTTACGTTGGATAAGTGTAGTCGCTTATCTATCGTCATTTAATACATAATATATGGCGTGGAAATGTTGAAAAATATGTATCTTCAATGGTGTCTATGGTCACTTTGGCGCGCATGGCATGTCAACTTATCATATAGAACGTGACCATCATAACCCAATTGTCACTTTGGATAAGTATGGTCGCTTATCTATGGTCACTTATTGCATAAATAGGTACTTGTCTAAAATCTTCATTTTGAGAGCTCAAAAATTACAATTTTAGCCCTCCTATCAATTTCGCAATTACGGTCATAGCTTATCAACTTCAAGTGTCCGGTGGTAACCAACTTGACGATAACGTTACGTTGGATAAGTGTAGTCGCTTATCTATCGTCATTTAATACATAATATATGGCGTGGAAATGTTGAAAAATATGTATCTTCAATGGTGTCTATGGTCACTTTGGCGCGCATGGCATGTCAACTTATCATATAGAACGTGACCATCATAACCCAATTGTCACTTTGGATAAGTATGGTCGCTTATCTATGGTCACTTATTGCATAAATAGGTACTTGTCTAAAATCTTCATTTTGAGAGCTCAAAAATTACAATTTTAGCCCTCCTATCAATTTCGCAATTACGGTCATAGCTTATCAACTTCAAGTGTCCGGTGGTAACCAACTTGACGATAACGTTACGTTGGATAAGTGTAGTCGCTTATCTATCGTCATTTAATACATAATATATGGCGTGGAAATGTTGAAAAATATGTATCTTCAATGGTGTCTATGGTCACTTTGGCGCGCATGGCATGTCAACTTATCATATAGAACGTGACCATCATAACCCAATTGTCACTTTGGATAAGTATGGTCGCTTATCTATGGTCACTTATTGCATAAATAGGTACTTGTCTAAAATCTTCATTTTGAGAGCTCAAAAATTACAATTTTAGCCCTCCTATCAATTTCGCAATTACGGTCATAGCTTATCAACTTCAAGTGTCCGGTGGTAACCAACTTGACGATAACGTTACGTTGGATAAGTGTAGTCGCTTATCTATCGTCATTTAATACATAATATATGGCGTGGAAATGTTGAAAAATATGTATCTTCAATGGTGTCTATGGTCACTTTGGCGCGCATGGCATGTCAACTTATCATATAGAACGTGACCATCATAACCCAATTGTCACTTTGGATAAGTATGGTCGCTTATCTATGGTCACTTATTGCATAAATAGGTACTTGTCTAAAATCTTCATTTTGAGAGCTCAAAAATTACAATTTTAGCCCTCCTATCAATTTCGCAATTACGGTCATAGCTTATCAACTTCAAGTGTCCGGTGGTAACCAACTTGACGATAACGTTACGTTGGATAAGTGTAGTCGCTTATCTATCGTCATTTAATACATAATATATGGCGTGGAAATGTTGAAAATATGTATCTTCAATGGTGTCTATGGTCACTTTGGCGCGCATGGCATGTCAACTTATCATATAGAACGTGACCATCATAACCCAATTGTCACTTTGGATAAGTATGGTCGCTTATCTATGGTCACTTATTGCATAAATAGGTACTTGTCTAAAATCTTCATTTTGAGAGCTCAAAAATTACAAATTTAGCCCTCCTATCAATTTCGCAATTACGGTCATAGCTTATCAACTTCAAGTGTCCGGTGGTAACCAACTTGACGATAACGTTACGTTGGATAAGTGTAGTCGCTTATCTATCGTCATTTAATACATAATATATGGCGTGGAAATGTTGAAAAATATGTATCTTCAATGGTGTCTATGGTCACTTTGGCGCGCATGGCATGTCAACTTATCATATAGAACGTGACCATCATAACCCAATTGTCACTTTGGATAAGTATGGTCGCTTATCTATGGTCACTTATTGCATAAATAGGTACTTGTCTAAAATCTTCATTTTGAGAGCTCAAAAATTACAATTTTAGCCCTCCTATCAATTTCGCAATTACGGTCATAGCTTATCAACTTCAAGTGTCCGGTGGTAACCAACTTGACGATAACGTTACGTTGGATAAGTGTAGTCGCTTATCTATCGTCATTTAATACATAATATATGGCGTGGAAATGTTGAAAAATATGTATATTCAATGGTGTCTATGGTCACTTTGGCGCGCATGGCATGTCAACTTATCATATAGAACGTGACCATCATAACCCAATTGTCACTTTGGATAAGTATGGTCGCTTATCTATGGTCACTTATTGCATAAATAGGTACTTGTCTAAAATCTTCATTTTGAGAGCTCAAAAATTACAATTTTAGCCCTCCTATCAATTTCGCAATTACGGTCATAGCTTATCAACTTCAAGTGTCCGGTGGTAACCAACTTGACGATAACGTTACGTTGGATAAGTGTAGTCGCTTATCTATCGTCATTTAATACATAATATATGGCGTGGAAATGTTGAAAAATATGTATCTTCAATGGTGTCTATGGTCACTTTGGCGCGCATGGCTGTCAAC
>CM036941.2:47522631-47629790 GCA_020352615.2 Yoshiicerus persimilis
AAAAGTGGTGGCATTACTGAAAAAGATGGAAATGAAAAACATTGACATAGCGGAGACAAGAAGGGTTGGAAGAAAATCGGAAGGTTTCCGAACAATTATTGTGAAACTGATGAAAAAGAAAGACAAGATTAAAATTCTGACGGCTAAAAAAATTCTGCGAGAGAAGGAGGAATTCAAAAATGTTTACATTGATGCAGAGAAGACACCCAAACAGGCCAGAGGGGATAAATTACTGAGGGATACAGCAAAAATTTGGAAGCAAGCAAAACCGGACCTAAAGACTCGGATCAGGAACGGTGTACTCATTGTAGGGGTAGAGGGAGAAGAAGAACATTACAGAGTGAACAAATACGATCAAGTGGAAAGAGATCCTGACTAGGGCGGCCCAACATTTGAACCGAGGAGACAGATAAGGAACACTAATATTACAAATACTATTATTGATAAGGGTTTTCTAGCATTATTTTCGTTTTTATTTTATTAATTTACAATTTATTAGTAATCTTGCAGTAAGCAATTTTTGAAATAAGTCATAGTAATCATTTTAAACTGAAATGGGACAGGAAATATTTGGAATGAGTGGAATGTGCCAGTCGAGATGAAGCATGCATGAGAGTAAACGAAATGTAAGAGATGACCTGAATAGAAAATACATTACTGAGCAAAGAAATCACAACGCTAAATGAAACTGAAGCACATCCCTGTAATGCTGACATGACTGTACACACTCATGTGATTCAATTGAATGTGAAAATGAAGCAGTTGGATTTATAGAATTGGAATATTTGATACTACGTAAGGTAATACTATAGTTTAATGACTGGACAAAAATTGATAACATAAGATTAATATTAACAATGAGGGGTTATATTAGGTATAAATGAAAGGAATTCTTGTGTACAAATAGCAAAATTAAATATATATGTAATGCAATAATTAGCGGACAGTGTAGTATGTAATATAAGTATAGAGTAGTAATGTAGTGTACTAATAGTGTAAGCCACTGATAATGTAGTGTAAATTATGGTAGTAGTAATGTATAGTAAAATTTATTGTAGCTGTAACACATCGTATCTTATAGTATGTACATTATAGTAATTTGGACATAGTGTAGTAATATATAGTTTAATGAATATGCATTTTTATATGGCAAGTTTCATGTATTAGCAATTAGGACTTTTAGCTTAGAGTGGTGTGGACCACTCGGCTGAGAGGAAAAACAGGTAGGAGAAAAATTTTGTATTAGAGTAAAGTCCTCTCCTGAACTGCGATTCAGGGGGGCAAAATTTTACAAGTTTATGTCTGTATGTACGTATATATGTTTGGGTCCATGGGCGAAAGCTCGTAGGGACCGTCAATAAAATAATAATAATAATAATAATAATAATAATAATAAATATAGAACGTGACCATCATAACCCAATTGTCACTTTGGATAAGTATGGTCGCTTATCTATGGTCACTTATTGCATAAATAGGTACTTGTCTAAAATCTTCATTTTGAGAGCTCAAAAATTACAATTTTAGCCCTCCTATCAATTTCGCAATTACGGTCATAGCTTATCAGCTTCAAGTGTCCAGTGGTATTCAACTTGACGATAACGTTTCGTTGGATAAGTGTAGTCGCTTATCTATCGTCATTTAATACATAATATGTGGCGTTGAAATGTTGAAAAATATGTATCTTCAATGGTGTCTATGGTCACTTTGGCGCGCATGGCATGTCAACTTATCATATAGAACGTGACCATCATAACCCAATTGTCACTTTGGATAAGTATGGTCGCTTATCTATGGTCACTTATTGCATAAATAGGTACTTGTCTAAAATCTTCATTTTGAGAGCTCAAAAATTACAATTTTAGCCCTCCTATCAATTTCGCAATTACGGTCATAGCTTATCAGCTTCAAGTGTCCAGTGGTATTCAACTTGACGATAACGTTTCGTTGGATAAGTGTAGTCGCTTATCTATCGTCATTTAATACATAATATGTGGCGTTGAAATGTTGAAAAATATGTATCTTCAATGGTGTCTATGGTCACTTTGGCGCGCATGGCATGTCAACTTATCATATAGAACGTGACCATCATAACCCAATTGTCACTTTGGATAAGTATGGTCGCTTATCTATGGTCACTTATTGCATAAATAGGTACTTGTCTAAAATCTTCATTTTGAGAGCTCAAAAATTACTATTTTAGCCCTCCTATCAATTTCGCAATTACGGTCATAGCTTATCAGCTTCAAGTGTCCGGTGGTAACCAACTTGACGATAACGTTTCGTTGGATAAGTGTAGTCGCTTATCTATCGTCGTTTAATACATATGTGGCGTGGAAATGTTGAAAAATATGTATCTTCAGTGGTGTCTATGGTCACTTTGGCGCGCATTGCATGTCAAACTATCATATAGAACGTGACCATCATAACCCAATTGTCACTTTGGATAAGTATGGTCGCTTATCTATGGTCACTTATTGCATAAATAGGTACTTGTCTAAAATCTTCATTTTGAGAGCTCAAAAATTACAATTTTAGCCCTCCTATCAATTTCGCAATTACGGTCATAGCCTATCAACATCAAGTGTCCGGTGGTAACCAACTTGACGATAACGTTTCGTTGGATAAGTGTAGTCGCTTATCTATCGTCGTTTAATACATAATATGTGGCGTGGAAATGTTGAAAAATATGTATCTTCAATGGTGTCTATGGTCACTTTGGCGCGCATTGCATGTCAACTTATCATATAGAACGTCTCCATCATAACCCAATTGTCACTTTGGATAAGTATGGTCGCTTATCTATGGTCACTTATTGCATAAATAGGTACTTGTCTAAAATCTTCATTTTGAGAGCTCAAAAATTACAATTTTAGCCCTCCTATCAATTTCGCAATTACGGTCATAGCCTATCAACATCAAGTGTCCGGTGGTAACCAACTTGACGATAACGTTACGTTGGATAAGTGTAGTTCGCTGATCTATCGTCATTTAATACATAATATATGGCGTGGAAATGTTGAAAAATATGTATCTTCAATGGTGTCTATAGTCACTTTGGCGCGCATGGCATGTCAACTTATCATATAGAACGTCTCCATCATAACCCAATTGTCACTTTGGATAAGTATGGTCGCTTATCTATGGTCACTTATTGCATAAATATTTACTTGTCTAAAATCTTCATTTTGAGAGCTCAGAAATTACAATCCTAGCCCTCCTATCAATTTCTTAATTACGGTCATAGCTAATCAACTTCAAGTGTCCGGTGGTAACCAACTTGACGATAACGTTACGTTGGATAAGTGTAGTCGCTTATCTATCGTCATTTAATACATAATATATGGCGTGGAAATGTTGAAAAATATGTATGTTCAATGGTGTCTATGGTCACTTTGGCGCGCATGGCATGTCAACTTATCATATAGAACGGGACCATCATAAACCAATTGTCACTTTGGATAAGTATGGTCGCTTATCTATGGTCACTTATTGCATAAATAGGTACTTGTCTAAAATCTTCATTTTGAGAGCTCAAAAATTACTATTTTAGCCCTCCTATCAATTTCGCAATTACGGTCATAGCTTATCAGCTTCAAGTGTCCAGTGGTATTCAACTTGACGATAACGTTTCGTTGGATAAGTGTAGTCGCTTATCTATCGTCATTTAATACATAATATGTGGCGTTGAAATGTTGAAAAATATGTATCTTCAATGGTGTCTATGGTCACTTTGGCGCGCATGGCATGTCAACTTATCATATAGAACGTGACCATCATAACCCAATTGTCACTTTGGATAAGTATGGTCGCTTATCTATGGTCACTTATTGCATAAATAGGTACTTGTCTAAAATCTTCATTTTGAGAGCTCAAAAATTACTATTTTAGCCCTCCTATCAATTTCGCAATTACGGTCATAGCTTATCAGCTTCAAGTGTCCGGTGGTAACCAACTTGACGATAACGTTTCTAGTCGCTTATCTATCGTCATTTAATACATAATATGTGGCGTGGAAATGTTGAAAAATATGTATCTTCAGTGGTGTCTATGGTCACTTTGGCGCGCATTGCATGTCAAACTATCATATAGAACGTGACCATCATAACCCAATTGTCACTTTGGATAAGTATGGTCGCTTATCTATGGTCACTTATTGCATAAATAGGTACTTGTCTAAAATCTTCATTTTGAGAGCTCAAAAATTACAATTTTAGCCCTCCTATCAATTTCGCAATTACGGTCATAGCCTATCAACATCAAGTGTCCGGTGGTAACCAACTTGACGATAACGTTACGTTGGATAAGTGTAGTCGCTTATCTATCGTCATTTAATACAGATGTGGCGTGGAAATGTTGAAAAATATGTATCTTCAATGGTGTCTATGGTCATTTTGGCGCGCATGGCATGTCAACTTATCATATAGAACGTGACCATCATAACCCAATTGTCACTTTGGATAAGTATGGTCGCTTATCTATGGTCACTTATTGCATAAATAGGTACTTGTCTAAAATCTTCATTTTGAGAGCTCAGAAATTACAATCCTAGCCCTCCTATCAATTTCTTAATTACGGTCATAGCTAATCAACTTCAAGTGTCCGGTGGTAACCAACTTGACGATAACGTTACGTTGGATAAGTGTAGTCGCTTATCTATCGTCATTTAATACATAATATATGGCGTGGAAATGTTGAAAAATATGTATCTTCAATGGTGTCTATGGTCACTTTGGCGCGCATGGCATGTCAACTTATCATATAGAACGTGACAATCATAACCCAATTGTCACTTTGGATAAGTATGGTCGCTTATCTATGGTCACTTATTGCATAAATAGGTACTTGTCTAAAATCTTCATTTTGAGAGCTCAAAAATTACAATTTTAGCCCTCCTATCAATTTCGCAATTACGGTCATAGCCTATCAACATCAAGTGTCCGGTGGTAACCAACTTGACGATAACGTTACGTTGGATAAGTGTAGTTCGCTGATCTATCGTCATTTAATACATAATATGTGGCGTTGAAATGTTGAAAAATATGTATCTTCAATGGTGTCTATAGTCACTTTGGCGCGCATGGCATGTCAACTTATCATATAGAACGTCTCCATCATAACCCAATTGTCACTTTGGATAAGTATGGTCGCTTATCTATGGTCACTTATTGCATAAATAGGTACTTGTCTAAAATCTTCATTTTGAGAGCTCAAAAATTACTATTTTAGCCCTCCTATCAATTTCGCAATTACGGTCATAGCTTATCAGCTTCAAGTGTCCGGTGGTAACCAACTTGACGATAACGTTTCGTTGGATAAGTGTAGTCGCTTATCTATCGTCGTTTAATACATATGTGGCGTGGAAATGTTGAAAAATATGTATCTTCAATGGTGTCTATGGTCACTTTGGCGCGCATGGCATGTCAACTTATCATATAGAACGGGACCATCATAACCCAATTGTCACTTTGGATAAGTATGGTCGCTTATCTATGGTCACTTATTGCATAAATAGGTACTTGTCTAAAATCTTCATTTTGAGAGCTCAAAAATTACAATTTTAGCCTTCCTATCAATTTCTCAATTACGGTCATAGCTTATCAACTTCAAGTTTCCGGTGGTAACCAACTTGACGATAACGTTTCGTTGGATAAGTGTAGTCGCTTATCTATCGTCGTTTAATACATATGTGGCGTGGAAATGTTGAAAAATATGTATCTTCAATGGTGTCTATAGTCACTTTGGCGCGCATGGCATGTCAACTTATCATATAGAACGTCTCCATCATAACCCAATTGTCACTTTGGATAAGTATGGTCGCTTATCTATGGTCACTTATTGCATAAATATTTACTTGTCTAAAATCTTCATTTTGAGAGCTCAGAAATTACAATCCTAGCCCTCCTATCAATTTCTTAATTACGGTCATAGCTAATCAACTTCAAGTGTCCGGTGGTAACCAACTTGACGATAACGTTACGTTGGATAAGTGTAGTCGCTTATCTATCGTCATTTAATACATAATATGTGACGTGGAAATGTTGAAAAATATGTATCTTCAATGGTGTCTATGGTCACTTTGGCGCGCATGGCATGTCAACTTATCATATAGAACGGGACCATCATAACCCAATTGTCACTTTGGATAAGTATGGTCGATTATCTATGGTCACTTATTGCATAAATAGGTACTTGTCTAAAATCTTCATTTTGAGAGCTCAAAAATTACAATTTAGCCCTCCTATCAATTTCTCAATTACGGTCATAGCTTATCAACTTCAAGTGTCCGGTGGTAACCAACTTGACGATAACGTTACGTTGGATAAGTGTAGTCGCTTATCTATCGTCATTTAATACATAATATGTGGCGTTGAAATGTTGAAAAATATGTATCTTCAATGGTGTCTATGGTCACTTTGGCGCGCATGGCATGTCAACTTATCATATAGAACGTGACCATCATAACCCAATTGTCACTTTGGATAAGTATGGTCGCTTATCTATGGTCACTTATTGCATAAATAGGTACTTGTCTAAAATCTTCATTTTGAGAGCTCAAAAATTACTATTTTAGCCCTCCTATCAATTTCGCAATTACGGTCATAGCTTATCAGCTTCAAAAGTCCGGTGGTAACCAACTTGACGATAACGTTTCGTTGGATAAGTGTAGTCGCTTATCTATCGTCGTTTAATACATAATATGTGGCGTGGAAATGTTGAAAAATATGTATCTTCAATGGTGTCTATGGTCACTTTGGCGCGCATTGCATGTCAAACTATCATATAGAACGTGACCATCATAACCCAATTGTCACTTTGGATAAGTATGGTCGCTTATCTATGGTCACTTATTGCATAAATAGGTACTTGTCTAAAATCTTCATTTTGAGAGCTCAAAAATTACAATTTTAGCCCTCCTATCAATTTCGCAATTACGGTCATAGCCTATCAACATCAAGTGTCCGGTGGTAACCAACTTGACGATAACGTTACGTTGGATAAGTGTAGTTCGCTGATCTATCGTCATTTAATACATAATATATGGCGTTGAAATGTTGAAAAATATGTATCTTCAATGGTGTCTATGGTCACTTTGGCGCGCATGGCATGTCAACTTATCATATAGAACGTGACCATCATAACCCAATTGTCACTTTGGATAAGTATGGTCGCTTATCTATGGTCACTTATTGCATAAATAGGTACTTGTCTAAAATCTTCATTTTGAGAGCTCAAAAATTACAATTTTAGCCCTCCTATCAATTTCGCAATTACGGTCATAGCTTATCAACTTCAAGTGTCCGGTGGTAACCAACTTGACGATAACGTTACGTTGGATAAGTGTAGTCGCTTATCTATCGTCATTTAATACATAATATATGGCGTGGAAATGTTGAAAAATATGTATCTTCAATGGTGTCTATGGTCACTTTGGCGCGCATGGCATGTCAACTTATCATATAGAACGTGACCATCATAACCCAATTGTCACTTTGGATAAATATGGTCGCTTATCTATGGTCACTTATTGCATAAATAAGTACTTGTCTAAAATCTTCATTCGGAAAGCTCAAAAATTACAATTTTAGCCCTCCTATCAATTTCGCAATTACGGTCATAGCTTATCAACTTCAAGTGTCCGGTGGTAACCAAATTGACGATAACGTTACGTTGGATAAGTGTAGTCGCTTATCTATCGTCATTTAATACATAATATATGGCGTGGAAATGTTGAAAAATATGTATCTTCAATGGTGTCTATGGTCACTTTGGCGCGCATGGCATGTCAACTTATCATATAGAACGTGACCATCATAACCCAATTGTCACTTTGGATAAGTATGGTCGCTTATCTATGGTCACTTATTGCATAAATAGGTACTTGTCTAAAATCTTCATTTTGAGAGCTCAAAAATTACTATTTTAGCCCTCCTATCAATTTCGCAATTACGGTCATAGCTTATCAGCTTCAAGTGTCCGGTGGTAACCAACTTGACGATAACGTTTCGTTGGATAAGTGTAGTCGCTTATCTATCGTCGTTTAGTACATATGTGGCGTGGAAATGTTGAAAAATATGTATCTTCAATGGTGTCTATAGTCACTTTGGCGCGGATGGCATGTCAACTTATCATATAGAACGTCTCCATCATAACCCAATTGTCACTTTGGATAAGTATGGTCGCTTATCTATGGTCACTTATTGCATAAATATTTACTTGTCTAAAATCTTCATTTTGAGAGCTCAGAAATTACAATCCTAGCCCTCCTATCAATTTCTTAATTACGGTCATAGCTAATCAACTTCAAGTGTCCGGTGGTAACCAACTTGACGATAACGTTACGTTGGATAAGTGTAGTCGCTTATCTATCGTCATTTAATACATAATATGTGACGTGGAAATGTTGAAAAATATGTATCTTCAATGGTGTCTATGGTCACTTTGGCGCGCATGGCATGTCAACTTATCATATAGAACGGGACCATCATAACCCAATTGTCACTTTGGATAAGTATGGTCGATTATCTATGGTCACTTATTGCATAAATAGGTACTTGTCTAAAATCTTCATTTTGAGAGCTCAAAAATTACAATTTTAGCCCTCCTATCAATTTCTCAATTACGGTCATAGCTTATCAACTTCAAGTGTCCGGTGGTAACCAACTTGACGATAACGTTACGTTGGATAAGTGTAGTCGCTTATCTATCGTCATTTAATACATAATATGTGGCGTTGAAATGTTGAAAAATATGTATCTTCAATGGTGTCTATGGTCACTTTGGCGCGCATGGCATGTCAACTTATCATATAGAACGTGACCATCATAACCCAATTGTCACTTTGGATAAGTATGGTCGCTTATCTATGGTCACTTATTGCATAAATAGGTACTTGTCTAAAATCTTCATTTTGAGAGCTCAAAAATTACAATTTTAGCCCTCCTATCAATTTCGCAATTACGGTCATAGCTTAGCCACTTCAAGTGTCCGGTGGTAACCAACTTGACGATAACGTTACGTTGGATAAGTGTAGTCGCTTATCTATCGTCATTTAATACATAATATATGGCGTGGAAATGTTGAAAAATATGTATCTTCAATGGTGTCTATGGTCACTTTGGCGCGCATGGCATGTCAACTTATCATATAGAACGTGACCATCATAACCCAATTGTCACTTTGGATAAGTATGGTCGCTTATCTATAGTCACTTATTGCATAAATAGGTACTTGTCTAAAATCTTCATTTTGAGAGCTCAAAAATTACAATTTTAGCCCTCCTATCAATTTCTCAATTACGGTCATAGCTTATCAACTTCAAGTGTCCGGTGGTAACCAACTTGACGATAACGTTACGTTGGATAAGTGTAGTCGCTTATCTATCGTCATTTAATACATAATATGTGGCGTTGAAATGTTGAAAAATATGTATCTTCAATGGTGTCTATGGTCACTTTGGCGCGCATGGCATGTCAACTTATCATATAGAACGTGACCATCATAACCCAATTGTCACTTTGGATAAGTATGGTCGCTTATCTATGGTCACTTATTGCATAAATAGGTACTTGTCTAAAATCTTCATTTTGAGAGCTCAAAAATTACAATTTTAGCCCTCCTATCAATTTCGCAATTACGGTCATAGCTTATCAGCTTCAAGTGTCCGGTGGTAACCAACTTGACGATAACGTTTCGTTGGATAAGTGTAGTCGCTTATCTATCGTCATTTAATACATAATATGTGGCGTGGAAATGTTGAAAAATATGTATCTTCAATGGTGTCTATGGTCACTTTGGCGCGCATGGCATGTCAACTTATCATATAGAACGTGACCATCATAACCCAATTGTCACTTTGGATAAGTATGGTCGCTTATCTATGGTCACTTATTGCATAAATAGGTACTTGTCTAAAATCTTCATTTTGAGAGCTCAAAAATTACAATTTTAGCCCTCCTATCAATTTCGCAATTACGGTCATAGCTTATCAGCTTCAAGTGTCCGGTGGTAACCAACTTGACGATAACGTTTCGTTGGATAAGTGTAGTCGCTTATCTATCGTCGTTTAATACATATGTGGCGTGGAAATGTTGAAAAATATGTATCTTCAATGGTGTCTATAGTCACTTTGGCGCGCATGGCATGTCAACTTATCATATAGAACGTCTCCATCATAACCCAATTGTCACTTTGGATAAGTATGGTCGCTTATCTATGGTCACTTATTGCATAAATATTTACTTGTCTAAAATCTTCATTTTGAGAGCTCAGAAATTACAATCCTAGCCCTCCTATCAATTTCTTAATTACGGTCATAGCTAATCAACTTCAAGTGTCCGGTGGTAACCAACTTGACGATAACGTTACGTTGGATAAGTGTAGTTCGCTTATCTATCGTCATTTAATACATAATATGTGACGTGGAAATGTTGAAAAATATGTATCTTCAATGGTGTCTATGGTCACTTTGGCGCGCATGGCATGTCAACTTATCATATAGAACGGGACCATCATAACCCAATTGTCACTTTGGATAAGTATGGTCGATTATCTATGGTCACTTATTGCATAAATAGGTACTTGTCTAAAATCTTCATTTTGAGAGCTCAAAAATTACAATTTTAGCCCTCCTATCAATTTCTCAATTACGGTCATAGCTTATCAACTTCAAGTGTCCGGTGGTAACCAACTTGACGATAACGTTACGTTGGATAAGTGTAGTCGCTTATCTATCGTCATTTAATACATAATATGTGGCGTTGAAATGTTGAAAAATATGTATCTTCAATGGTGTCTATGGTCACTTTGGCGCGCATGGCATGTCAACTTATCATATAGAACGTGACCATCATAACCCAATTGTCACTTTGGATAAGTATGGTCGCTTATCTATGGTCACTTATTGCATAAATAGGTACTTGTCTAAAATCTTCATTTTGAGAGCTCAAAAATTACAATTTTAGCCCTCCTATCAATTTCGCAATTACGGTCATAGCTTATCAGCTTCAAGTGTCCGGTGGTAACCAACTTGACGATAACGTTTCGTTGGATAAGTGTAGTCGCTTATCTATCGTCATTTAATACATAATATGTGGCGTGGAAATGTTGAAAAATATGTATCTTCAATGGTGTCTATGGTCACTTTGGCGCGCATTGCATGTCAAACTATCATATAGAACGTGACCATCATAACCCAATTGTCACTTTGGATAAGTATGGTCGCTAATCTATGGTCACTTATTGCATAAATAGGTACTTGTCTAAAATCTTCATTTTGAGAGCTCAAAAATTACAATTTTAGCCCTCCTATCAATTTCGCAATTACGGTCATAGCCTATCAACATCAAGTGTCCGGTGGTAACCAACTTGACGATAACGTTACGTTGGATAAGTGTAGTTCGCTGATCTATCGTCATTTAATACATAATATATGGCGTTGAAATGTTGAAAAATATGTATCTTCAATGGTGTCTATGGTCACTTTGGCGCGCATGGCATGTCAACTTATCATATAGAACGTGACCATCATAACCCAATTGTCACTTTGGATAAGTATGGTCGCTTATCTATGGTCACTTATTGCATAAATAGGTACTTGTCTAAAATCTTCATTTGGAGAGCTCAAAAATTACAATTTTAGCCCTCCTATCAATTTCGCAATTACGGTCATAGCTTATCAGCTTCAAGTGTCCGGTGGTAACCAACTTGACGATAACGTTTCGTTGGATAAGTGTAGTCGCTTATCTATCGTCGTTTAATACATATGTGGCGTGGAAATGTTGAAAAATATGTATCTTCAATGGTGTCTATGGTCACTTTGGCGCGCATGGCATGTCAACTTATCATATAGAACGTGACCATCATAACCCAATTGTCACTTTGGATAAGTATGGTCGCTTATCTATGGTCACTTATTGCATAAATATGTACTTGTCTAAAATCTTCATTTTGAGAGCTCAAAAATTACAATCCTAGCCCTTCAAGTGTCCGGTGGTAACCAACTTGACGATAACGTTACGTTGGATAAGTGTAGTCGCTTATCTATCGTCATTTAATACATAATATATGGCGTGGAAATGTTGAAAAATAAGTATCTTCAATGGTGTCTATGGTCACTTTGGCGCGCATGGCATGTCAACTTATCATATAGAACGTGACCATCATAACCCAATTGTCACTTTGGATAAGTATGGTCGCTTATCTATGGTCACTTATTGCATAAATAGGTACTTGTCTAAAATCTTCATTTTGAGAGCTCAAAAATTACTATTTTAGCCCTCCTATCAATTTCGCAATTACGGTCATAGCTTATCAGCTTCAAGTGTCCGGTGGTAACCAACTTGACGATAACGTTTCGTTGGATAAGTGTAGTCGCTTATCTATCGTCGTTTAATACATATGTGGCGTGGAAATGTTGAAAAATATGTATCTTCAATGGTGTCTATGGTCACTTTGGCGCGCATGGCATGTCAACTTATCATATAGAACGTGACCATCATAACCCAATTGTCACTTTGGATAAGTATGGTCGCTTATTTATGGTCACTTATTGCATAAATAGGTACTTGTCTAAAATCTTCATTTTGAGAGCTCAGAAATTACAATCCTAGCCCTCCTATCAATTTCTTAATTACGGTCATAGCTAATCAACTTCAAGTGTCCGGTGGTAACCAACTTGACGATAACGTTACGTTGGATAAGTGTAGTCGCTTATCTATCGTCATTTAATACATAATATATGGCGTGGAAATGTTGAAAAATATGTATCTTCAATGGTGTCTATGGTCACTTTGGCGCGCATGGCATGTCAACTTATCATATAGAACGGGACCATCATAACCCAATTGTCACTTTGGATAAGTATGGTCGATTATCTATGGTCACTTATTGCATAAATAGGTACTTGTCTAAAATCTTCATTTTGAGAGCTCAAAAATTACAATTTTAGCCCTCCTATCAATTTCGCAATTACGGTCATAGCTTATCAACTTCAAGTGTCCGGTGGTAACCAACTTGACGATAACGTTACGTTGGATAAGTGTAGTCGCTTATCTATCGTCATTTAATACATAATATATGGCGTGAAAATGTTGAAAAATATGTATCTTCAATGGTGTCTATGGTCACTTTGGCGCGCATGGCATGTCAACTTATCATATAGAACGTGACCATCATAACCCAATTGTCACTTTGGATAAGTATGGTCGCTTATCTATGGTCACTTATTGCATAAATAGGTACTTGTCTAAAATCTTCATTTTGAGAGCTCAAAAATTACTATTTTAGCCCTCCTATCAATTTCGCAATTACGGTCATAGCTTATCAGCTTCAAGTGTCCGGTGGTAACCAACTTGACGATAACGTTTCGTTGGATAAGTGTAGTCGCTTATCTATCGTCGTTTAATACATAATATGTGGCGTGGAAATGTTGAAAAATATGTATCTTCAATGGTGTCTATGGTCACTTTGGCGCGCATTGCATGTCAAACTATCATATAGAACGTGACCATCATAACCCAATTGTCACTTTGGATAAGTATGGTCGCTTATCTATGGTCACTTATTGCATAAATAGGTACTTGTCTAAAATCTTCATTTTGAGAGCTCAAAAATTACAATTTTAGCCCTCCTATCAATTTCGCAATTACGGTCATAGCCTATCAACATCAAGTGTCCGGTGGTAACCAACTTGACGATAACGTTACGTTGGATAAGTGTAGTTCGCTGATCTATCGTCATTTAATACATAATATATGGCGTGGAAATGTTGAAAAATATGTATCTTCAATGGTGTCTATGGTCACTTTGGCGCGCATGGCATGTCAACTTATCATATAGAACGTGACCATCATAACCCAATTGTCACTTTGGATAAGTATAGTCGCTTATCTATGGTCACTTATTGCATAAATAGGTACTTGTCTAAAATCTTCATTTTGAGAGCTCAGAAATTACAATCCTAGCCCTCCTATCAATTTCTTAATTACGGTCATAGCTAATCAACTTCAAGTGTCCGGTGGTAACCAACTTGACGATAACGTTACGTTGGATAAGTGTAGTCGCTTATCTATCGTCATTTAATACATAATATGTGGTGGCGTGGAAATGTTGAAAAATATGTATGTTCAATGGTGTCTATGGTCACTTTGGCGCGCATGGCATGTCAACTTATCATATAGAACGGGACCATCATAACCCAATTGTCACTTTGGATAAGTATGGTCGCTTATCTATGGTCACTTATTGCATAAATAGGTACTTGTCTAAAATCTTCATTTTGAGAGCTCAAAAATTACTATTTTAGCCCTCCTATCAATTTCGCAATTACGGTCATAGCTTATCAACTTCAAGTGTCCGGTGGTAACCAACTTGACGATAACGTTACGTTGGATAAGTGTAGTCGCTTATCTATCGTCATTTAATACATAATATGTGGCGTTGAAATGTTGAAAAATATGTATCTTCAATGGTGTCTATGGTCACTTTGGCGCGCATGGCATGTCAACTTATCATATAGAACGTGACCATCATAACCCAATTGTCACTTTGGATAAGTATGGTCGCTTATCTATGGTCACTTATTGCATAAATAGGTACTTGTCTAAAATCTTCATTTTGAGAGCTCAAAAATTACTATTTTAGCCCTCCTATCAATTTCGCAATTACGGTCATAGCTTATCAGCTTCAAGTGTCCGGTGGTAACCAACTTGACGATAACGTTACGTTGGATAAGTGTAGTCGCTTATCTATCGTCATTTAATACATAATATGTGGCGTGGAAATGTTGAAAAATATGTATCTTCAATGGTGTCTATGGTCACTTTGGCGCGCATGGCATGTCAACTTATCATATAGAACGTGACCATCATAACCCAATTGTCACTTTGGATAAGTATGGTCGCTTATCTATGATCACTTATTGCATAAATAGGTACTTGTCTAAAATCTTCATTTTGAGAGCTCAAAAATTACAATTTTAGCCCTCCTATCAATTTCGCAATTACGGTCATAGCCTATCAACATCAAGTGTCCGGTGGTAACCAACTTGACGATAACGTTACGTTGGATAAGTGTAGTCGCTTATCTATCGTCATTTAATACATAATATATGGCGTGGAAATGTTGAAAAATATGTATCTTCAATGGTGTCTATGGTCACTTTGGCGCGCATGGCATGTCAACTTATCATATAGAACGTGACCATCATAACCCAATTGTCACTTTGGATAAATATGGTCGCTTATCTATGGTCACTTATTGCATAAATAGGTACTTGTCTAAAATCTTCATTTTGAGAGCTCAGAAATTACAATCCTAGCCCTTCAAGTGTCCGGTGGTAACCAACTTGACGATAACGTTACGTTGGATAAGTGTAGTCGCTTATCTATCGTCATTTAATACATAATATATGGCGTGGAAATGTTGAAAAATATGTATTTCAATGGTGTCTATGGTCACTTTGGCGCGCATGGCATGTCAACTTATCATATAGAACGTGACCATCATAACCCAATTGTCACTTTGGATAAGTATGGTCGCTTATCTATGGTCACTTATTGCATAAATAGGTACTTGTCTAAAATCTTCATTTTGAGAGCTCAAAAATTACAATTTTAGCCCTCCTATCAATTTCGCAATTACGGTCATAGCTTATCAACTTCAAGTGTCCGGTGGTAACCAACTTGACGATAACGTTTCGTTGGATAAGTGTAGTCGCTTATCTATCGTCATTTAATACATAATATATGGCGTGGAAATGTTGAAAAATATGTATCTTCAATGGTGTCTATGGTCACTTTGGCGCGCATGGCATGTCAACTTATCATATAGAACGTGACCATCATAACCCAATTGTCACTTTGGATAAGTATGGTCGATTATCTATGGTCACTTATTGCATAAATAGGTACTTGTCTAAAATCTTCATTTTGAGAGCTCAAAAATTACTATTTTAGCCCTCCTATCAATTTCGCAATTACGGTCATAGCTTATCAGCTTCAAGTGTCCGGTGGTAACCAACTTGACGATAACGTTACGTTGGATAAGTGTAGTCGCTTATCTATCGTCATTTAATACATAATATATGGCGTGGAAATGTTGAAAAATATGTATCTTCAATGGTGTCTATGGTCACTTTGGCGCGCATGGCATGTCAAATTATCATATAGAACGTGACCATCATAACCCAATTGTCACTTTGGATAAGTATGGTCGCTTATCTATGGTCACTTATTGCATAAATAGGTACTTGTCTAAAATCTTCATTTTGAGAGCTCAAAAATTACAATTTTAGCCCTCCTATCAATTTCGCAATTACGGTCATAGCTTATCAACTTCAAGTGTCCGGTGGTAACCAACTTGACGATAACGTTACGTTGGATAAGTGTAGTCGCTTATCTATCGTCATTTAATACATAATATATGGCGTTGAAATGTTGAAAAATATGTATCTTCAATGGTGTCTATGGTCACTTTGGCGCGCATGGCATGTCAACTTATCATATAGAACGTGACCATCATAACCCAATTGTCACTTTGGATAAGTATGGTCGCTTATCTATGGTCACTTATTGCATAAATAGGTACTTGTCTAAAATCTTCATTTTGAGAGCTCAAAAATTACTATTTTAGCCCTCCTATCAATTTCGCAATTACGGTCATAGCTTATCAACTTCAAGTGTCCGGTGGTAACCAACTTGACGATAACGTTACGTTGGATAAGTGTAGTCGCTTATCTATCGTCATTTAATACATAATATATGGCGTGGAAATGTTGAAAAATATGTATCTTCAATGGTGTCTATGGTCACTTTGGCGCGCATGGCATGTCAACTTATCATATAGAACGTGACCATCATAACCCAATTGTCACTTTGGATAAGTATGGTCGCTTATCTATGGTCACTTATTGCATAAATAGGTACTTGTCTAAAATCTTCATTTTGAGAGCTCAAAAATTACAATTTTAGCCCTCCTATCAATTTCGCAATTACGGTCATAGCTAATCAACTTCAAGTGTCCGGTGGTAACCAACTTGACGATAACGTTACGTTGGATAAGTGTAGTCGCTTATCTATCGTCATTTAATACATAATATATGGCGTGGAAATGTTGAAAAATATGTATCTTCAATGGTGTCTATGGTCACTTTGGCGCGCATGGCATGTCAACTTATCATATAGAACGTGACCATCATAACCCAATTGTCACTTTGGATAAGTATGGTCGCTTATCTATGGTCACATATTGCATAAATAGGTACTTGTCTAAAATCTTCATTTTGAGAGCTCAAAAATTACAATTTTAGCCCTCCTATCAATTTCGCAATTACGGTCATAGCTTATCAACTTCAAGTGTCCGGTGGTAACCAACTTGACGATAACGTTACGTTGGATAAGTGTAGTCGCTTATCTATCGTCATTTAATACATAATATATGGCGTGGAAATGTTGAAAAATATGTATCTTCAATGGTGTCTATGGTCACTTTGGCGCGCATGGCATGTCAACTTATCATATAGAACGTGACCATCATAACCCAATTGTCACTTTGGATAAGTATGGTCGCTTATCTATGGTCACTTATTGCATAAATAGGTACTTGTCTAAAATCTTCATTTGGAGAGCTCAAAAATTAAAATTTTATCCCGCCTATCAATTTCGCAATTATGGTGATAGCTTATCAACTTCATGTGTCCGGTGGTAACCAACTTGACGATAAACGTTACGTTGGATAAGTGTAGTCCCTTATCTATCGTCATTTAATACATAATATATGGCGTGGAAATGTTGAAAAATATGTATCTTCAATGGTGTCTATGGTCACTTTGGCGCGCATGGCATGTCAAATTATCATATAGAACGTGACCATCATAACCCAATTGTCACTTTGGATAAGTATGGTCGCTTATCTATGGTCACTTATTGCATAAATAGGTACTTGTCTAAAATCTTCATTTTGAGAGCTCAAAAATTACAAATTTAGCCCTCCTATCAATTTCGCAATTACGGTCATAGCTTATCAACTTCAAGTGTCCGGTGGTAACCAACTTGACGATAACGTTTCGTTGGATAAGTGTAGTCGCTTATCTATCGTCATTTAATACATAATATATGGCGTGGAAATGTTGAAAAATATGTATCTTCAGTGGTGTCTATGGTCACTTTGGCGCGCATGGCATGTCAACTTATCATATAGAACGTGACCATCATAACCCAATTGTGACTTTGGATAAGTATGGTCGCTTATCTATGGTCACTTATTGCATAAATAGGTACTTGTCTAAAATCTTCATTTTGAGAGCTCAAAAATTACAATTTAACCCTCCTATCAATTTCGCAATTACGGTCATAGCTTATCAACTTCAAGTGTCTGGTGGTAACCAACTTGACGATAACGTTTCGTTGGATAAGTGTAGTCGCTTATCTATCGTCATTTAATACATAATATATGGCGTGGAAATGTTGAAAAATATGTATCTTCAATGGTGTCTATGGTCACTTTGGCGCGCATGGCATGTCAACTTATCATATAGAACGTGACCATCATAACCCAATTGTCACTTTGGATAAGTATGGTCGCTTATCTATGGTCACTTATTGCATAAATAGGTACTTGTCTAAAATCTTCATTTTGAGAGCTCAAAAATTACTATTTTAGCCCTCCTATCAATTTCGCAATTACGGTCATAGCTTATCAGCTTCAAGTGTCCGGTGGTAACCAACTTGACGATAACGTTACGTTGGATAAGTGTAGTCGCTTATCTATCGTCATTTAATACATAATATATGGCGTGGAAATGTTGAAAAATATGTATCTTCAATGGTGTCTATGGTCACTTTGGCGCGCATGGCATGTCAACTTATCATATAGAACGTGACCATCATAACCCAATTGTCACTTTGGATAAGTATGGTCGCTTATCTATGGTCACTTATTGCATAAATAGGTACTTGTCTAAAATCTTCATTTTGAGAGCTCAAAAATTACAATTTTAGCCCTCCTATCAATTTCGCAATTACGGTCATAGCTTATCAACTTCAAGTGTCCGGTGGTAACCAACTTGACGATAACGTTACGTTGGATAAGTGTAGTCGCTTATCTATCGTCATTTAATACATAATATATGGCGTGGAAATGTTGAAAAATATGTATCTTCAATGGTGTCTATGGTCACTTTGGCGCGCATGGCATGTCAACTTATCATATAGAACGTGACCATCATAACCCAATTGTCACTTTGGATAAGTATGGTCGCTTATCTATGGTCACTTATTGCATAAATAGGTACTTGTCTAAAATCTTCATTTTGAGAGCTCAAAAATTACTATTTTAGCCCTCCTATCAATTTCGCAATTACGGTCATAGCTTATCAACTTCAAGTGTCCGGTGGTAACCAACTTGACGATAACGTTACGTTGGATAAGTGTAGTCGCTTATCTATCGTCATTTAATACATAATATATGGCGTTGAAATTTTGAAAAATATGTATCTTCAATGGTGTCTATGGTCACTTTGGCGCGCATGGCATGTCAACTTATCATATAGAACGTGACCATCATAACCCAATTGTCACTTTGGATAAGTATGGTCGCTTATCTATGGTCACTTATTGCATAAATAGGTACTTGTCTAAAATCTTCATTTTGAGAGCTCAAAAATTACTATTTTAGCCCTCCTATCAATTTCGCAATTACGGTCATAGCTTATCAACTTCAAGTGTCCGGTGGTAACCAACTTGACGATAACGTTACGTTGGATAAGTGTAGTCGCTTATCTATCGTCATTTAATACATAATATATGGCGTGGAAATGTTGAAAATATGTATCTTCAATGGTGTCTATGGTCACTTTGGCGCGCATGGCATGTCAACTTATCATATAGAACGTGACCATCATAACCCAATTGTCACTTTGGATAAGTATGGTCGCTTATCTATGGTCACTTATTGCATAAATAGGTACTTGTCTAAAATCTTCATTTTGAGAGCTCAAAAATTACAATTTTAGCCCTCCTATCAATTTCGCAATTACGGTCATAGCTTATCAGCTTCAAGTGTCCGGTGGTAACCAACTTGACGATAACGTTTCGTTGGATAAGTGTAGTCGCTTATCTATCGTCATTTAATACATAATATATGGCGTGGAAATGTTGAAAAATATGTATCTTCAATGGTGTCTATGGTCACTTTGGCGCGCATGGCATGTCAACTTATCATATAGAACGTGACCATCATAACCCAATTGTCACTTTGGATAAGTATGGTCGCTTATCTATGGTCACTTATTGCATAAATAGGTACTTGTCTAAAATCTTCATTTTGAGAGCTCAAAAATTACTATTTTAGCCCTCCTATCAATTTCGCAATTACGGTCATAGCTTATCAACTTCAAGTGTCCGGTGGTAACCAACTTGACGATAACGTTACGTTGGATAAGTGTAGTCGCTTATCTATCGTCATTTAATACATAATATATGGCGTGGAAATGTTGAAAAATATGTATCTTCAATGGTGTCTATGGTCACTTTGGCGCGCATGGCATGTCAACTTATCATATAGAACGTGACCATCATAACCCAATTGTCACTTTGGATAAGTATGGTCGATTATCTATGGTCACTTATTGCATAAATAGGTACTTGTCTAAAATCTTCATTTTGAGAGCTCAAAAATTACAATTTTAGCCCTCCTATCAATTTCGCAATTACGGTCATAGCTTATCAACTTCAAGTGTCCGGTGGTAACCAACTTGACGATAACGTTACGTTGGATAAGTGTAGGCGCTTATCTATCGTCATTTAATACATAATATATGGCGTGGAAATGTTGAAAAATATGTATCTTCAATGGTGTCTATGGTCACTTTGGCGCGCATGGCATGTCAACTTATCATATAGAACGTGACCATCATAACCCAATTGTCACTTTGGATAAGTATGGTCGCTAATCTATGGTCACTTATTGCATAAATAGGTACTTGTCTAAAATCTTCATTTTGAGAGCTCAAAAATTACTATTTTAGCCCTCCTATCAATTTCGCAATTACGGTCATAGCTTATCAACTTCAAGTGTCCGGTGGTAACCAACTTGACGATAACGTTACGTTGGATAAGTGTAGTCGCTTATCTATCGTCATTTAATACATAATATATGGCGTGGAAATGTTGAAAAATATGTATCTTCAATGGTGTCTATGGTCACTTTGGCGCGCATGGCATGTCAACTTATCATATAGAACGTGACCATCATAACCCAATTGTCACTTTGGATAAGTATGGTCGCTTATCTATGGTCACTTATTGCATAAATAGGTACTTGTCTAAAATCTTCATTTTGAGAGCTCAAAAATTACTATTTTAGCCCTCCTATCAATTTCGCAATTACGGTCATAGCTTATCAACTTCAAGTGTCCGGTGGTAACCAACTTGACGATAACGTTACGTTGGATAAGTGTAGTCGCTTATCTATCGTCATTTAATACATAATATATGGCGTGGAAATGTTGAAAATATGTATCTTCAATGGTGTCTATGGTCACTTTGGCGCGCATGGCATGTCAACTTATCATATAGAACGTGACCATCATAACCCAATTGTCACTTTGGATAAGTATGGTCGCTTATCTATGGTCACTTATTGCATAAATAGGTACTTGTCTAAAATCTTCATTTTGAGAGCTCAAAAATTACAATTTTAGCCCTCCTATCAATTTCGCAATTACGGTCATAGCTTATCAACTTCAAGTGTCCGGTGGTAATCAACTTGACGATAACGTTACGTTGGATAAGTGTAGTCGCTTATCTATCGTCATTTAATACATAATATATGGCGTTGAAATGTTGAAAAATATGTATCTTCAATGGTGTCTATGGTCACTTTGGCGCGCATGGCATGTCAACTTATCATATAGAACGTGACCATCATAACCCAATTGTCACTTTGGATAAGTATGGTCGCTTATCTATGGTCACTTATTGCATAAATAGGTACTTGTCTAAAATCTTCATTTTGAGAGCTCAAAAATTACTATTTTAGCCCTCCTATCAATTTCGCAATTACGGTCATAGCTTATCAACTTCAAGTGTCCGGTGGTAACCAACTTGACGATAACGTTACGTTGGATAAGTGTAGTCGCTTATCTATCGTCATTTAATACATAATATATGGCGTCGAAATGTTGAAAAATATGTATCTTCAATGGTGTCTATGGTCACTTTGGCGCGCATGGCATGTCAACTTATCATATAGAACGTGACCATCATAACCCAATTGTCACTTTGGATAAGTATGGTCGCTTATCTATGGTCACTTATTGCATAAATAGGTACTTGTCTAAAATCTTCATTTTGAGAGCTCAAAAATTACTATTTTAGCCCTCCTATCAATTTCGCAATTACGGTCATAGCTTATCAACTTCAAGTGTCCGGTGGTAACCAACTTGACGATAACGTTTCGTTGGATAAGTGTAGTCGCTTATCTATCGTCATTTAATACATAATGTGTGGCCTCGAAATGTTGAAAAATATGTATCTTCAATGGTGTCTATGGTCACATTGGCGCGCATGGCATGTCAACTTATCATATAGAACGTGACCATCATAACCCAATTGTCACTTTGGATAAGTATGGTCGCTTATCTATGGTCACTTATTGCATAAATAGGTACTTGTCTAAAATCTTCATTTTGAGAGCTCAAAAATTACTATTTTAGCCCTCCTATCAATTTCGCAATTACGGTCATAGCTTATCAACTTCAAGTGTCCGGTGGTAACCAACTTGACGATAACGTTTCGTTGGATAAGTGTAGTCGCTTATCTATCGTCATTTAATACATAATGTGTGGCGTGGAAATGTTGAAAAATATGTATCTTCAATGGTGTCTATGGTCACTTTGGCGCGCATGGCATGTCAACTTATCATATAGAACGTGACCATCATAACCCAATTGTCACTTTGGATAAGTATGGTCGCTTATCTATGGTCACTTATTGCATAAATAGGTACTTGTCTAAAATCTTCATTTTGAGAGCTCAAAAATTACTATTTTAGCCCTCCTATCAATTTCGCAATTACGGTCATAGCCTATCAACATCAAGTGTCCGGTGGTAACCAACTTGACGATAACGTTACGTTGGATAAGTGTAGGCGCTTATCTATCGTCATTTAATACATAATATATGGTGTCGAAATGTTGAAAAATATGTATCTTCAATGGTGTCTATGGTCACTTTGGCGCGCATGGCATGTCAACTTATCATATAGAACGTGACCATCATAACCCAATTGTCACTTTGGATAAGTATGGTCGCTTATCTATGGTCACTTATTGCATAAATAGGTACTTGTCTAAAATCTTCATTTTGAGAGCTCAAAAATTACTATTTTAGCCCTCCTATCAATTTCGCAATTACGGTCATAGCTTATCAGCTTCAAGTGTCCGGTGGTAACCAACTTGACGATAACGTTACGTTGGATAAGTGTAGTCGCTTATCTATCGTCATTTAATACATAATATGTGGCGTTGAAATGTTGAAAAATATGTATCTTCAATGGTGTCTATGGTCACTTTGGCGCGCATGGCATGTCAACTTATCATATAGAACGTGACCATCATAACCCAATTGTCACTTTGGATAAGTATGGTCGCTTATCTATGGTCACTTATTGCATAAATAGGTACTTGTCTAAAATCTTCATTTGGAGAGCTCAAAAATTAATATTTTAGCCCTCCTATCAATTTCGCAATTACGGTCATAGCTTATCAGCTTCAAGTGTCCGGTGGTAACCAACTTGACGATAACGTTACGTTGGATAAGTGTAGTCGCTTATCTATCGTCATTTAATACATAATATATGGCGTGGAAATGTTGAAAAATATGTATCTTCAGTGGTGTCTATGGTCACTTTGGCGCGCATTGCATGTCAAACTATCATATAGAACGTGACCATCATAACCCAATTGTCACTTTGGATAAGTATGGTCGCTTATCTATGGTCACTTATTGCATAAATAGGTACTTGTCTAAAATCTTCATTTTGAGAGCTCAAAAATTACTATTTTAGCCCTCCTATCAATTTCGCAATTACGGTCATAGCTTATCAGCTTCAAGTGTCCGGTGGTAACCAACTTGACGATAACGTTTCTAGTCGCTTATCTATCGTCATTTAATACATAATATGTGGCGTGGAAATGTTGAAAAATATGTATCTTCAGTGGTGTCTATGGTCACTTTGGCGCGCATGGCATGTCAAACTATCATATAGAACGTGACCATCATAACCCAATTGTCACTTTGGATAAGTATGGTCGCTTATCTATGGTCACTTATTGCATAAATAGGTACTTGTCTAAAATCTTCATTTTGAGAGCTCAAAAATTACAATTTTAGCCCTCCTATCAATTTCGCAATTACGGTCATAGCTTATCAGCTTCAAGTGTCCAGTGGTAACCAACTTGACGATAACGTTACGTTGGATAAGTGTAGTCGCTTATCTATCGTCATTTAATACATAATATGTGGCGTGGAAATGTTGAAAAATATGTATCTTCAATGGTGTCTATGGTCACTTTGGCGCGCATGGCATGTCAACTTATCATATAGAACGTGACCATCATAACCCAATTGTCACTTTGGATAAGTATGGTCGCTTATCTATGGTCACTTCTTGCATAAATAGGTACTTGTCTAAAATCTTCATTTTGAGAGCTCAAAAATTACAATTTTAGCCCTCCTATCAATTTCGCAATTACGGTCATAGCTTATCAACTTCAAGTGTCCGGTGGTAACCAACTTGACGATAACGTTACGTTGGATAAGTGTAGTCGCTTATCTATCGTCATTTAATACATAATATGTGACGTGGAAATGTTGAAAAATATGTATCTTCAATGGTGTCTATGGTCACTTTGGCGCGCATGGCATGTCAACTTATCATATAGAACGTGACCATCATAACCCAATTGTCACTTTGGATAAGTATGGTCGCTTATCTATGGTCACTTATTGCATAAATAGGTACTTGTCTAAAATCTTCATTTTGAGAGCTCAAAAATTACAATTTTAGCCCTCCTATCAATTTCTCAATTACGGTCATAGCTTATCAACTTCAAGTGTCCGGTGGTAACCAACTTGACGATAACGTTACGTTGGATAAGTTTAGGCGCTTATCTATAGTCATTTAATACATAATATATGGCGTCGAAATGTTGAAAAATATGTATCTTCAATGGTGTCTATGGTCACTTTGGCGCGCATGGCATGTCAACTTATCATATAGAACGTGACCATCATAACCCAATTGTCACTTTGGATAAGTATGGTCGCTTATCTATGGTCACTTATTGCATAAATAGGTACTTGTCTAAAATCTTCATTTTGAGAGCTCAGAAATTACAATCCTAGCCCTTCAAGTGTCCGGTGGTAACCAACTTGACGATAACGTTACGTTGGATAAGTGTAGTCGCTTATCTATCGTCATTTAATACATAATATATGGCGTGGAAATGTTGAAAAATATGTATCTTCAATGGTGTCTATGGTCACTTTGGCGCGCATGGCATGTCAACTTATCATATAGAACGTGACCATCATAACCCAATTGTCACTTTGGATAAGTATGGTCGCTTATCTATGGTCACTTATTGCATAAATAGGTACTTGTCTAAAATCTTCATTTTGAGAGCTCAAAAATTACAATTTTAGCCCTCCTATCAATTTCGCAATTACGGTCATAGCTTATCAACTTCAAGTGTCCGGTGGTAACCAACTTGACGATAACGTTACGTTGGATAAGTTTAGGCGCTTATCTATAGTCATTTAATACATAATATATGGCGTCGAAATGTTGAAAAATATGTATCTTCAATGGTGTCTATGGTCACTTTGGCGCGCATGGCATGTCAACTTATCATATAGAACGTGACCATCATAACCCAATTGTCACTTTGGATAAGTATGGTCGCTTATCTATGGTCACTTATTGCATAAATAGGTACTTGTCTAAAATCTTCATTTTGAGAGCTCAAAAATTACTATTTTAGCCCTCCTATCAATTTCGCAATTACGGTCATAGCTTATCAACTTCAAGTGTCCGGTGGTAACCAACTTGACGATAACGTTACGTTTGATAAGTGTAGTCGCTTATCTATCGTCATTTAATACATAATATATGGCGTGGAAATGTTGAAAAATATGTATCTTCAGTGGTGTCTATGGTCACTTTGGCGCGCATTGCATGTCAAACTATCATATAGAACGTGACCATCATAACCCAATTGTCACTTTGGATAAGTATGGTCGCTTATCTATGGTCACTTATTGCATAAATAGGTACTTGTCTAAAATCTTCATTTGGAGAGCTCAAAAATTACAATTTTAGCCCTCCTATCAATTTCGCAATTACGGTCATAGCTTATCAACTTCAAGTGTCCGGTGGTAACCAACTTGACGATAACGTTACGTTGGATAAGTGTAGTCGCTTATCTATCGTCATTTAATACATAATATATGGCGTTGAAATGTTGAAAAATATGTATCTTCAATGGTGTCTATGGTCACTTTGGCGCGCATGGCATGTCAACTTATCATATAGAACGTGACCATCATAACCCAATTGTCACTTTGGATAAGTATGGTCGCTTATCTATGGTCACTTATTGCATAAATAGGTACTTGTCTAAAATCTTCATTTTGAGAGCTCAAAAATTACAATTTTAGCCCTCCTATCAATTTCGCAATTACGGTCATAGCTTATCAACTTCAAGTGTCCGGTGGTAACCAACTTGACGATAACGTTACGTTGGATAAGTGTAGTCGCTTATCTATCGTCATTTAATACATAATATATGGCGTGGAAATGTTGAAAAATATGTATCTTCAATGGTGTCTATGGTCACTTTGGCGCGCATGGCATGTCAACTTATCATATAGAACGTGACCATCATAACCCAATTGTCACTTTGGATAAGTATGGTCGCTTATCTATGGTCACTTATTGCATAAATAGGTACTTGTCTAAAATCTTCATTTGGAGAGCTCAAAAATTACAATTTTAGCCCTCCTATCAATTTCGCAATTACGGTCATAGCTTATCAACTTCAAGTGTCCGGTGGTAACCAACTTGACGATAACGTTACGTTGGATAAGTGTAGTCGCTTATCTATCGTCATTTAATACATAATATATGGCGTGGAAATGTTGAAAAATATGTATCTTCAATGGTGTCTATGGTCACATTGGCGCGCATGGCATGTCAACTTATCATATAGAACGGGACCATCATAACCCAATTGTCACTTTGGATAAGTATGGTCGCTTATCTATGGTCACTTATTGCATAAATAGGTACTTGTCTAAAATCTTCATTTGGAGAGCTCAAAAATTACAATTTTAGCCCTCCTATCAATTTCGCAATTACGGTCATAGCTTATCAACTTCAAGTGTCCGGTGGTAACCAACTTGACGATAACGTTACGTTGGATAAGTGTAGTCGCTTATCTATCGTCATTTAATACATAATATATGGCGTGGAAATGTTGAAAAATATGTATCTTCAATGGTGTCTATGGTCACTTTGGCGCGCATGGCATGTCAACTTATCATATAGAACGTGACCATCATAACCCAATTGTCACTTTGGATAAGTATGGTCGCTAATCTATGGTCACTTATTGCATAAATAGGTACTTGTCTAAAATCTTCATTTTGAGAGCTCAAAAATTACTATTTTAGCCCTCCTATCAATTTCGCAATTACGGTCATAGCTTATCAACTTCAAGTGTCCGGTGGTAACCAACTTGACGATAACGTTACGTTGGATAAGTGTAGTCGCTTATCTATCGTCATTTAATACATAATATATGGCGTGGAAATGTTGAAAAATATGTATCTTCAATGGTGTCTATGGTCACTTTGGCGCGCATGGCATGTCAACTTATCATATAGAACGTGACCATCATAACCCAAATGTCACTTTGGATAAGTATGGTCGCTTATCTATGGTCACTTATTGCATAAATAGGTACTTGTCTAAAATCTTCATTTTGAGAGCTCAAAAATTACTATTTTAGCCCTCCTATCAATTTCGCAATTACGGTCATAGCTTATCAACTTCAAGTGTCCGGTGGTAACCAACTTGACGATAACGTTACGTTGGATAAGTGTAGTCGCTTATCTATCGTCATTTAATACATAATATATGGCGTGGAAATGTTGAAAAATATGTATCTTCAATGGTGTCTATGGTCACTTTGGCGCGCATGGCATGTCAAATTATCATATAGAACGTGACCATCATAACCCAATTGTCACTTTGGATAAGTATGGTCGCTTATCTATGGTCACTTATTGCATAAATAGGTACTTGTCTAAAATCTTCATTTTGAGAGCTCAAAAATTACAATTTTAGCCCTCCTATCAATTTCGCAATTACGGTCATAGCTTATCAACTTCAAGTGTCCGGTGGTAACCAACTTGACGATAACGTTACGTTGGATAAGTGTAGTCGCTTATCTATCGTCATTTAATACATAATATATGGCGTGGAAATGTTGAAAAATATGTATCTTCAATGGTGTCTATGGTCACTTTGGCGCGCATGGCATGTCAACTTATCATATAGAACGTGACCATCATAACCCAATTGTCACTTTGGATAAGTATGGTCGCTTATCTATGGTCACTTATTGCATAAATAGGTACTTGTCTAAAATCTTCATTTTGAGAGCTCAAAAATTACTATTTTAGCCCTCCTATCAATTTCGCAATTACGGTCATAGCTTATCAACTTCAAGTGTCCGGTGGTAACCAACTTGACGATAACGTTACGTTGGATAAGTGTAGTCGCTTATCTATAGTCATTTAATACATAATATATGGCGTGGAAATGTTGAAAAATATGTATCTTCAATGGTGTCTATGGTCACTTTGGCGCGCATGGCATGTCAACTTATCATATAGAACGTGACCATCATAACCCAATTGTCACTTTGGATAAGTATGGTCGCTAATCTATGGTCACTTATTGCATAAATAGGTACTTGTCTAAAATCTTCATTTTGAGAGCTCAAAAATTACTATTTTAGCCCTCCTATCAATTTCGCAATTACGGTCATAGCTTATCAACTTCAAGTGTCCGGTGGTAACCAACTTGACGATAACGTTACGTTGGATAAGTGTAGTCGCTTATCTATCGTCATTTAATACATAATATATGGCGTGGAAATGTTGAAAAATATGTATCTTCAATGGTGTCTATGGTCACTTTGGCGCGCATGGCATGTCAACTTATCATATAGAACGTGACCATCATAACCCAATTGTCACTTTGGATAAGTATGGTCGCTTATCTATGGTCACTTATTGCATAAATAGGTACTTGTCTAAAATCTTCATTTTGAGAGCTCAAAAATTACTATTTTAGCCCTCCTATCAATTTCGCAATTACGGTCATAGCTTATCAACTTCAAGTGTCCGGTGGTAACCAACTTGACGATAACGTTACGTTGGATAAGTGTAGTCGCTTATCTATCGTCATTTAATACATAATATATGGCGTGGAAATGTTGAAAAATATGTATCTTCAATGGTGTCTATGGTCACTTTGGCGCGCATGGCATGTCAACTTATCATATAGAACGTGACCATCATAACCCAATTGTCACTTTGGATAAGTATGGTCGCTTATCTATGGTCACTTATTGCATAAATAGGTACTTGTCTAAAATCTTCATTTTGAGAGCTCAAAAATTACTACTTTAGCCCTCCTATCAATTTCGCAATTACGGTCATAGCTTATCAACTTCAAGTGTCCGGTGGTAACCAACTTGACGATAACGTTACGTTGGATAAGTGTAGTCGCTTATCTATCGTCATTTAATACATAATATATGGCGTCGAAATGTTGAAAAATATGTATCTTCAATGGTGTCTATGGTCACTTTGGCGCGCATGGCATGTCAACTTATCATATAGAACGTGACCATCATAACCCAATTGTCACTTTGGATAAGTATGGTCGCTTATCTATGGTCACTTATTGCATAAATAGGTACTTGTCTAAAATCTTCATTTTGAGAGCTCAAAAATTACAATTTAACCCTCCTATCAATTTCGCAATTACGGTCATAGCTTATCAGCTTCAAGTGTCCGGTGGTAACCAACTTGACGATAACGTTTCGTTGGATAAGTGTAGTCGCTTATCTATCGTCATTTAATACATAATATATGGCGTGGAAATGTTGAAAAATATGTATCTGCAATGGTGTCTATGGTCACTTTGGCGCGCATGGCATGTCAACTTATCATATAGAACGTGACCATCATAACCCAATTGTCACTTTGGATAAGTATGGTCGCTTATCTATGGTCACTTATTGCATAAATAGGTACTTGTCTAAAATCTTCATTTGGAGAGCTCAAAAATTACAATTTTAGCCCTCCTATCAATTTCGCAATTACGGTCATAGCTTATCAACTTCAAGTGTCCGGTGGTAACCAACTTGACGATAACGTTACGTTGGATAAGTGTAGTCGCTTATCTATCGTCATTTAATACATAATATATGGCGTGGAAATGTTGAAAAATATGTATCTTCAATGGTGTCTATGGTCACTTTGGCGCGCATGGCATGTCAACTTATATAGAACGTGACCATCATAACCCAATTGTCACTTTGGATAAGTATGGTCGCTTATCTATGGTCACTTATTGCATAAATAGGTACTTGTCTAAAATCTTCATTTTGAGAGCTCAAAAATTACTATTTTAGCCCTCCTATCAATTTCGCAATTACGGTCATAGCTTATCAACTTCAAGTGTCCGGTGGTAACCAATTTGACGATAACGTTACGTTGGATAAGTGTAGTCGCTTATCTATCGTCATTTAATACATAATATATGGCGTGGAAATGTTGAAAAATATGTATCTTCAATGGTGTCTATGGTCACTTTGGCGCGCATGGCATGTCAACTTATCATATAGAACGTGACCATCATAACCCAATTGTCACTTTGGATAAGTATGGTCGCTTATCTATGGTCACTTATTGCATAAATAGGTACTTGTCTAAAATCTTCATTTTGAGAGCTCAAAAATTACAATTTTAGCCCTCCTATCAATTTCGCAATTACGGTCATAGCTTATCAACTTCAAGTGTCCGGTGGTAACCAACTTGACGATAACGTTACGTTGGATAAGTGTAGTCGCTTATCTATCGTCATTTAATACATAATATATGGCGTGGAAATGTTGAAAAATATGTATCTTCAATGGTGTCTATGGTCACTTTGGCGCGCATGGCATGTCAACTTATCATATAGAACGTGACCATCATAACCCAATTGTCACTTTGGATAAGTATGGTCGCTTATCTATGGTCACTATTGCATAAATAGGTACTTGTCTAAAATCTTCATTTTGAGAGCTCAAAAATTACTATTTTAGCCCTCCTATCAATTTCGCAATTACGGTCATAGCTTATCAACTTCAAGTGTCCGGTGGTAACCAACTTGACGATAACGTTACGTTGGATAAGTGTAGTCGCTTATCTATCGTCATTTAATACATAATATATGGCGTGGAAATGTTGAAAAATATGTATCTTCAATGGTGTCTATGGTCACTTTGGCGCGCATGGCATGTCAACTTATCATATAGAACGTGACCATCATAACCCAATTGTCACTTTGGATAAGTATGGTCGCTTATCTATGGTCACTTATTGCATAAATAGGTACTTGTCTAAAATCTTCATTTTGAGAGCTCAAAAATTACAATTTTAGCCCTCCTATCAATTTCGCAATTACGGTCATAGCTTATCAACTTCAAGTGTCCGGTGGTAACCAACTTGACGATAACGTTACGTTGGATAAGTGTAGTCGCTTATCTATCGTCATTTAATACATAATATATGGCGTGGAAATGTTGAAAATATGTATCTTCAATGGTGTCTATGGTCACTTTGGCGCGCATGGCATGTCAACTTATCATATAGAACGTGACCATCATAACCCAATTGTCACTTTGGATAAGTATGGTCGCTTATCTATGGTCACTTATTGCATAAATAGGTACTTGTCTAAAATCTTCATTTTGAGAGCTCAAAAATTACAATTTTAGCCCTCCTATCAATTTCGCAATTACGGTCATAGCTTATCAACTTCAAGTGTCCGGTGGTAACCAACTTGACGATAACGTTACGTTGGATAAGTGTAGTCGCTTATCTATCGTCATTTAATACATAATATATGGCGTGGAAATGTTGAAAAATATGTATCTTCAATGGTGTCTATGGTCACTTTGGCGCGCATGGCATGTCAACTTATCATATAGAACGTGACCATCATAACCCAATTGTCACTTTGGATAAGTATGGTCGCTTATCTATGGTCACTTATTGCATAAATAGGTACTTGTCTAAAATCTTCATTTTGAGAGCTCAAAAATTACAATTCTAGCCCTCCTATCAATTTCGCAATTACGGTCATAGCTTATCAACTTCAAGTGTCCGGTGGTAACCAACTTGACGATAACGTTACGTTGGATAAGTGTAGTCGCTTATCTATCGTCATTTAATACATAATATATGGCGTGGAAATGTTGAAAAATATGTATCTTCAATGGTGTCTATGGTCACTTTGGCGCGCATGGCATGTCAACTTATCATATAGAACGTGACCATCATAACCCAATTGTCACTTTGGATAAGTATGGTCGCTTATCTATGGTCACTTATTGCATAAATAGGTACTTGTCTAAAATCTTCATTTTGAGAGCTCAAAAATCAAATTTTAGCCCTCCTATCAATTTCGCAATTACGGTCATAGCTTATCAACTTCAAGTGTCCGGTGGTAACCAACTTGACGATAACGTTACGTTGGATAAGTGTAGTCGCTTATCTATCGTCATTTAATACATAATATATGGCGTGGAAATGTTGAAAAATATGTATCTTCAATGGTGTCTATGGTCACTTTGGCGCGCATGGCATGTCAACTTATCATATAGAACGTGACCATCATAACCCAATTGTCACTTTGGATAAGTATGGTCGCTTATCTATGGTCACTTATTGCATAAATAGGTACTTGTCTAAAATCTTCATTTTGAGAGCTCAAAAATTACTATTTTAGCCCTCCTATCAATTTCGCAATTACGGTCATAGCTTATCAACTTCAAGTGTCCGGTGGTAACCAACTTGACGATAACGTTACGTTGGATAAGTGTAGTCGCTTATCTATCGTCATTTAATACATAATATATGGCGTGGAAATGTTGAAAAATATGTATCTTCAATGGTGTCTATGGTCACTTTGGCGCGCATGGCATGTCAACTTATCATATAAAACGTGACCATCATAACCCAATTGTCACTTTGGATAAGTATGGTCGCTTATCTATGGTCACTTATTGCATAAATAGGTACTTGTCTAAAATCTTCATTTGGAGAGCTCAAAAATTACAATTTTAGCCCTCCTATCAATTTCGCAATTACGGTCATAGCTTATCAACTTCAAGTGTCCGGTGGTAACCAACTTGACGATAACGTTACGTTGGATAAGTGTAGTCGCTTATCTATCGTCATTTAATACATAATATATGGCGTGGAAATGTTGAAAAATATGTATCTTCAATGGTGTCTATGGTCACTTTGGCGCGCATGGCATGTCAACTTATCATATAGAACGTGACCATCATAACCCAATTGTCACTTTGGATAAGTATGGTCGCTTATCTATGGTCACTTATTGCATAAATAGGTACTTGTCTAAAATCTTCATTTTGAGAGCTCAAAAATTACTATTTTAGCCCTCCTATCAATTTCGCAATTACGGTCATAGCTTATCAACTTCAAGTGTCCGGTGGTAACCAACTTGACGATAACGTTACGTTGGATAAGTGTAGTCGCTTATCTATCGTCATTTAATACATAATATATGGCGTGGAAATGTTGAAAAATATGTATCTTCAATGGTGTCTATGGTCACTTTGGCGCGCATGGCATGTCAACTTATCATATAGAACGTGACCATCATAACCCAATTGTCACTTTGGATAAGTATGGTCGCTTATCTATGGTCACTTATTGCATAAATAGGTACTTGTCTAAAATCTTCATTTTGAGAGCTCAAAAATTACTATTTTAGCCCTCCTATCAATTTCGCAATTACGGTCATAGCTTATCAACTTCAAGTGTCCGGTGGTAACCAACTTGACGATAACGTTACGTTGGATAAGTGTAGTCGCTTATCTATCGTCATTAATACATAATATATGGCGTGGAAATGTTGAAAAATATGTATCTTCAATGGTGTCTATGGTCACTTTGGCGCGCATGGCATGTCAACTTATCATATAGAACGTGACCATCATAACCCAATTGTCACTTTGGATAAGTATGGTCGCTTATCTATGGTCACTTATTGCATAAATAGGTACTTGTCTAAAATCTTCATTTTGAGAGCTCAAAAATTACTATTTTAGCCCTCCTATCAATTTCGCAATTACGGTCATAGCTTATCAACTTCAAGTGTCCGGTGGTAACCAACTTGACGATAACGTTACGTTGGATAAGTGTAGTCGCTTATCTATCGTCATTTAATACATAATATATGGCGTGGAAATGTTGAAAAATATGTATCTTCAATGGTGTCTATGGTCACTTTGGCGCGCATGGCATGTCAACTTATCATATAGAACGTGACCATCATAACCCAATTGTCACTTTGGATAAGTATGGTCGCTTATCTATGGTCACTTATTGCATAAATAGGTACTTGTCTAAAATCTTCATTTTGAGAGCTCAAAAATTACAATTTTAGCCCTCCTATCAATTTCGCAATTACGGTCATAGCTTATCAACTTCAAGTGTCCGGTGGTAACCAACTTGACGATAACGTTACGTTGGATAAGTGTAGTCGCTTATCTATCGTCATTTAATACATAATATATGGCGTGGAAATGTTGAAAAATATGTATCTTCAATGGTGTCTATGGTCACTTTGGCGCGCATGGCATGTCAACTTATCATATAGAACGTGACCATCATAACCCAATTGTCACTTTGGATAAGTATGGTCGCTTATCTATGGTCACTTATTGCATAAATAGGTACTTGTCTAAAATCTTCATTTTGAGAGCTCAAAAATTACTATTTTAGCCCTCCTATCAATTTCGCAATTACGGTCATAGCTTATCAACTTCAAGTGTCCGGTGGTAACCAACTTGACGATAACGTTACGTTGGATAAGTGTAGTCGCTTATCTATCGTCATTTAATACATAATATATGGCGTGGAAATGTTGAAAAATATGTATCTTCAATGGTGTCTATGGTCACTTTGGCGCGCATGGCATGTCAACTTATCATATAGAACGTGACCATCATAACCCAATTGTCACTTTGGATAAGTATGGTCGCTTATCTATGGTCACTTATTGCATAAATAGGTACTTGTCTAAAATCTTCATTTTGAGAGCTCAAAAATCAAATTTTAGCCCTCCTATCAATTTCGCAATTACGGTCATAGCTTATCAACTTCAAGTGTCCGGTGGTAACCAACTTGACGATAACGTTACGTTGGATAAGTGTAGTCGCTTATCTATCGTCATTTAATACATAATATATGGCGTGGAAATGTTGAAAAATATGTATCTTCAATGGTGTCTATGGTCACTTTGGCGCGCATGGCATGTCAACTTATCATATAGAACGTGACCATCATAACCCAATTGTCACTTTGGATAAGTATGGTCGCTTATCTATGGTCACTTATTGCATAAATAGGTACTTGTCTAAAATCTTCATTTTGAGAGCTCAAAAATTACTATTTTAGCCCTCCTATCAATTTCGCAATTACGGTCATAGCTTATCAACTTCAAGTGTCCGGTGGTAACCAACTTGACGATAACGTTACGTTGGATAAGTGTAGTCGCTTATCTATCGTCATTTAATACATAATATATGGCGTGGAAATGTTGAAAAATATGTATCTTCAATGGTGTCTATGGTCACTTTGGCGCGCATGGCATGTCAACTTATCATATAGAACGTGACCATCATAACCCAATTGTCACTTTGGATAAGTATGGTCGCTTATCTATGGTCACTTATTGCATAAATAGGTACTTGTCTAAAATCTTCATTTGGAGAGCTCAAAAATTAATATTTTAGCCCTCCTATCAATTCGCAATTACGGTCATAGCTTATCAACTTCAAGTGTCCGGTGGTAACCAACTTGACGATAACGTTACGTTGGATAAGTGTAGTCGCTTATCTATCGTCATTTAATACATAATATATGGCGTGGAAATGTTGAAAAATATGTATCTTCAATGGTGTCTATGGTCACTTTGGCGCGCATGGCATGTCAACTTATCATATAGAACGTGACCATCATAACCCAATTGTCACTTTGGATAAGTATGGTCGCTTATCTATGGTCACTTATTGCATAAATAGGTACTTGTCTAAAATCTTCATTTTGAGAGCTCAAAAATTACTATTTTAGCCCTCCTATCAATTTCGCAATTACGGTCATAGCTTATCAACTTCAAGTGTCCGGTGGTAACCAACTTGACGATAACGTTACGTTGGATAAGTGTAGTCGCTTATCTATCGTCATTTAATACATAATATATGGCGTGGAAATGTTGAAAAATATGTATCTTCAATGGTGTCTATGGTCACTTTGGCGCGCATGGCATGTCAACTTATCATATAGAACGTGACCATCATAACCCAATTGTCACTTTGGATAAGTATGGTCGCTTATCTATGGTCACTTATTGCATAAATAGGTACTTGTCTAAAATCTTCATTTTGAGAGCTCAAAAATTACAATTTTAGCCCTCCTATCAATTTCGCAATTACGGTCATAGCTTATCAACTTCAAGTGTCCGGTGGTAACCAACTTGACGATAACGTTACGTTGGATAAGTGTAGTCGCTTATCTATCGTCATTTAATACATAATATATGGCGTGGAAATGTTGAAAAATATGTATCTTCAATGGTGTCTATGGTCACTTTGGCGCGCATGGCATGTCAACTTATCATATAGAACGTGACCATCATAACCCAATTGTCACTTTGGATAAGTATGGTCGCTTATCTATGGTCACTTATTGCATAAATAGGTACTTGTCTAAAATCTTCATTTTGAGAGCTCAAAAATTACTATTTTAGCCCTCCTATCAATTTCGCAATTACGGTCATAGCTTATCAACTTCAAGTGTCCGGTGGTAACCAACTTGACGATAACGTTACGTTGGATAAGTGTAGTCGCTTATCTATCGTCATTTAATACATAATATATGGCGTGGAAATGTTGAAAAATATGTATCTTCAATGGTGTCTATGGTCACTTTGGCGCGCATGGCATGTCAACTTATCATATAGAACGTGACCATCATAACCCAATTGTCACTTTGGATAAGTATGGTCGCTTATCTATGGTCACTTATTGCATAAATAGGTACTTGTCTAAAATCTTCATTTGGAGAGCTCAAAAATTACAATTTTAGCCCTCCTATCAATTTCGCAATTACGGTCATAGCTTATCAACTTCAAGTGTCCGGTGGTAACCAACTTGACGATAACGTTACGTTGGATAAGTGTAGTCGCTTATCTATCGTCATTTAATACATAATATATGGCGTGGAAATGTTGAAAAATATGTATCTTCAATGGTGTCTATGGTCACTTTGGCGCGCATGGCATGTCAACTTATCATATAGAACGTGACCATCATAACCCAATTGTCACTTTGGATAAGTATGGTCGCTTATCTATGGTCACTTATTGCATAAATAGGTACTTGTCTAAAATCTTCATTTTGAGAGCTCAAAAATTACTATTTTAGCCCTCCTATCAATTTCGCAATTACGGTCATAGCTTATCAACTTCAAGTGTCCGGTGGTAACCAACTTGACGATAACGTTACGTTGGATAAGTGTAGTCGCTTATCTATCGTCATTTAATACATAATATATGGCGTGGAAATGTTGAAAAATATGTATCTTCAATGGTGTCTATGGTCACTTTGGCGCGCATGGCATGTCAACTTATCATATAGAACGTGACCATCATAACCCAATTGTCACTTTGGATAAGTATGGTCGCTTATCTATGGTCACTTATTGCATAAATAGGTACTTGTCTAAAATCTTCATTTTGAGAGCTCAAAAATTACAATTTTAGCCCTCCTATCAATTTCGCAATTACGGTCATAGCTTATCAACTTCAAGTGTCCGGTGGTAACCAACTTGACGATAACGTTACGTTGGATAAGTGTAGTCGCTTATCTATCGTCATTTAATACATAATATATGGCGTGGAAATGTTGAAAAATATGTATCTTCAATGGTGTCTATGGTCACTTTGGCGCGCATGGCATGTCAACTTATCATATAGAACGTGACCATCATAACCCAATTGTCACTTTGGATAAGTATGGTCGCTTATCTATGGTCACTTATTGCATAAATAGGTACTTGTCTAAAATCTTCATTTTGAGAGCTCAAAAATTACTATTTTAGCCCTCCTATCAATTTCGCAATTACGGTCATAGCTTATCAACTTCAAGTGTCCGGTGGTAACCAACTTGACGATAACGTTACGTTGGATAAGTGTAGTCGCTTATCTATCGTCATTTAATACATAATATATGGCGTGGAAATGTTGAAAAATATGTATCTTCAATGGTGTCTATGGTCACTTTGGCGCGCATGGCATGTCAAATTATCATATAGAACGTGACCATCATAACCCAATTGTCACTTTGGATAAGTATGGTCGCTTATCTATGGTCACTTATTGCATAAATAGGTACTTGTCTAAAATCTTCATTTTGAGAGCTCAAAAATTACTATTTAGCCCTCCTATCAATTTCGCAATTACGGTCATAGCTTATCAACTTCAAGTGTCCGGTGGTAACCAACTTGACGATAACGTTACGTTGGATAAGTGTAGTCGCTTATCTATCGTCATTTAATACATAATATATGGCGTGGAAATGTTGAAAAATATGTATCTTCAATGGTGTCTATGGTCACTTTGGCGCGCATGGCATGTCAACTTATCATATAGAACGTGACCATCATAACCCAATTGTCACTTTGGATAAGTATGGTCGCTTATCTATGGTCACTTATTGCATAAATAGGTACTTGTCTAAAATCTTCATTTTGAGAGCTCAAAAATTACTATTTTAGCCCTCCTATCAATTTCGCAATTACGGTCATAGCCTATCAACTTCAAGTGTCCGGTGGTAACCAACTTGACGATAACGTTACGTTGGATAAGTGTAGTCGCTTATCTATCGTCATTTAATACATAATATATGGCGTGGAAATGTTGAAAAATATGTATCTTCAATGGTGTCTATGGTCACTTTGGCGCGCATGGCATGTCAACTTATCATATAGAACGTGACCATCATAACCCAATTGTCACTTTGGATAAGTATGGTCGCTTATCTATGGTCACTTATTGCATAAATAGGTACTTGTCTAAAATCTTCATTTTGAGAGCTCAAAAATTAAAATTTTAGCCCTCCTATCAATTTCGCAATTACGGTCATAGCTTATCAACTTCAAGTGTCCGGTGGTAACCAACTTGACGATAACGTTACGTTGGATAAGTGTAGTCGCTTATCTATCGTCATTTAATACATAATATATGGCGTGGAAATGTTGAAAAATATGTATCTTCAATGGTGTCTATGGTCACTTTGGCGCGCATGGCATGTCAACTTATCATATAGAACGTGACCATCATAACCCAATTGTCACTTTGGATAAGTATGGTCGCTTATCTATGGTCACTTATTGCATAAATAGGTACTTGTCTAAAATCTTCATTTTGAGAGCTCAAAAATTACTATTTTAGCCCTCCTATCAATTTCGCAATTACGGTCATAGCTTATCAACTTCAAGTGTCCGGTGGTAACCAACTTGACGATAACGTTACGTTGGATAAGTGTAGTCGCTTATCTATCGTCATTTAATACATAATATATGGCGTGGAAATGTTGAAAATATGTATCTTCAATGGTGTCTATGGTCACTTTGGCGCGCATGGCATGTCAACTTATCATATAGAACGTGACCATCATAACCCAATTGTCACTTTGGATAAGTATGGTCGCTTATCTATGGTCACTTATTGCATAAATAGGTACTTGTCTAAAATCTTCATTTGGAGAGCTCAAAAATTAATATTTTAGCCCTCCTATCAATTTCGCAATTACGGTCATAGCTTATCAACTTCAAGTGTCCGGTGGTAACCAACTTGACGATAACGTTACGTTGGATAAGTGTAGTCGCTTATCTATCGTCATTTAATACATAATATATGGCGTGGAAATGTTGAAAAATATGTATCTTCAATGGTGTCTATGGTCACTTTGGCGCGCATGGCATGTCAAATTATCATATAGAACGTGACCATCATAACCCAATTGTCACTTTGGATAAGTATGGTCGCTTATCTATGGTCACTTATTGCATAAATAGGTACTTGTCTAAAATCTTCATTTTGAGAGCTCAAAAGTACAATTTTAGCCCTCCTATCAATTTCGCAATTACGGTCATAGCTTATCAACTTCAAGTGTCCGGTGGTAACCAACTTGACGATAACGTTACGTTGGATAAGTGTAGTCGCTTATCTATCGTCATTTAATACATAATATATGGCGTGGAAATGTTGAAAAATATGTATCTTCAATGGTGTCTATGGTCACTTTGGCGCGCATGGCATGTCAAATTATCATATAGAACGTGACCATCATAACCCAATTGTCACTTTGGATAAGTATGGTCGCTTATCTATGGTCACTTATTGCATAAATAGGTACTTGTCTAAAATCTTCATTTTGAGAGCTCAAAAATTACAATTTTAGACCAACTATCAATTTCGCAATTACGGTCATAGCTTATCAACTTCAAGTGTCCGGTGGTAACCAACTTGACGATAACGTTACGTTGGATAAGTGTAGTCGCTTATCTATCGTCATTTAATACATAATATATGGCGTGGAAATGTTGAAAAATATGTATCTTCAATGGTGTCTATGGTCACTTTGGCGCGCATGGCATGTCAACTTATCATATAGAACGTGACCATCATAACCCAATTGTCACTTTGGATAAGTATGGTCGCTTATCTATGGTCACTTATTGCATAAATAGGTACTTGTCTAAAATCTTCATTTTGAGAGCTCAAAAATTACAATTTTAGCCCTCCTATCAATTTCGCAATTACGGTCATAGCTTATCAACTTCAAGTGTCCGGTGGTAACCAACTTGACGATAACGTTACGTTGGATAAGTGTAGTCGCTTATCTATCGTCATTTAATACATAATATATGGCGTGGAAATGTTGAAAAATATGTATCTTCAATGGTGTCTATGGTCACTTTGGCGCGCATGGCATGTCAACTTATCATATAGAACGTGACCATCATAACCCAATTGTCACTTTGGATAAGTATGGTCGCTTATCTATGGTCACTTATTGCATAAATAGGTACTTGTCTAAAATCTTCATTTTGAGAGCTCAAAAATTACTATTTTAGCCCTCCTATCAATTTCGCAATTACGGTCATAGCTTATCAACTTCAAGTGTCCGGTGGTAACCAACTTGACGATAACGTTACGTTGGATAAGTGTAGTCGCTTATCTATCGTCATTTAATACATAATATATGGCGTGGAAATGTTGAAAAATATGTATCTTCAATTGTGTCTATGGTCACTTTGGCGCGCATGGCATGTCAACTTATCATATAGAACGTGACCATCATAACCCAATTGTCACTTTGGATAAGTATGGTCGCTTATCTATGGTCACTTATTGCATAAATAGGTACTTGTCTAAAATCTTCATTTTGAGAGCTCAAAAATTACTATTTTAGCCCTCCTATCAATTTCGCAATTACGGTCATAGCTTATCAACTTCAAGTGTCCGGTGGTAACCAACTTGACGATAACGTTACGTTGGATAAGTGTAGTCGCTTATCTATCGTCATTTAATACATAATATATGGCGTGGAAATGTTGAAAAATATGTATCTTCAATGGTGTCTATGGTCACTTTGGCGCGCATGGCATGTCAACTTATCATATAGAACGTGACCATCATAACCCAATTGTCACTTTGGATAAGTATGGTCGCTTATCTATGGTCACTTATTGCATAAATAGGTACTTGTCTAAAATCTTCATTTTGAGAGCTCAAAAATTACTATTTTAGCCCTCCTATCAATTTCGCAATTACGGTCATAGCTTATCAACTTCAAGTGTCCGGTGGTAACCAACTTGACGATAACGTTACGTTGGATAAGTGTAGTCGCTTATCTATCGTCATTTAATACATAATATATGGCGTGGAAATGTTGAAAAATATGTATCTTCAATGGTGTCTATGGTCACTTTGGCGCGCATGGCATGTCAACTTATCATATAGAACGTGACCATCATAACCCAATTGTCACTTTGGATAAGTATGGTCGCTTATCTATGGTCACTTATTGCATAAATAGGTACTTGTCTAAAATCTTCATTTTGAGAGCTCAAAAATTACAATTTTAGCCCTCCTATCAATTTCGCAATTACGGTCATAGCTATCAACTTCAAGTGTCCGGTGGTAACCAACTTGACGATAACGTTACGTTGGATAAGTGTAGTCGCTTATCTATCGTCATTTAATACATAATATATGGCGTGGAAATGTTGAAAAATATGTATCTTCAATGGTGTCTATGGTCACTTTGGCGCGCATGGCATGTCAACTTATCATATAGAACGTGACCATCATAACCCAATTGTCACTTTGGATAAGTATGGTCGCTTATCTATGGTCACTTATTGCATAAATAGGTACTTGTCTAAAATCTTCATTTTGAGAGCTCAAAAATTACAATTTTAGCCCTCCTATCAATTTCGCAATTACGGTCATAGCTTATCAACTTAAGTGTCCGGTGGTAACCAACTTGACGATAACGTTACGTTGGATAAGTGTAGTCGCTTATCTATCGTCATTTAATACATAATATATGGCGTGGAAATGTTGAAAAATATGTATCTTCAATGGTGTCTATGGTCACTTTGGCGCGCATGGCATGTCAACTTATCATATAGAACGTGACCATCATAACCCAATTGTCACTTTGGATAAGTATGGTCGCTTATCTATGGTCACTTATTGCATAAATAGGTACTTGTCTAAAATCTTCATTTTGAGAGCTCAAAAATTACAATTTTAGCCCTCCTATCAATTTCGCAATTACGGTCATAGCTTATCAACTTCAAGTGTCCGGTGGTAACCAACTTGACGATAACGTTACGTTGGATAAGTGTAGTCGCTTATCTATCGTCATTTAATACATAATATATGGCGTGGAAATGTTGAAAAATATGTATCTTCAATGGTGTCTATGGTCACTTTGGCGCGCATGGCATGTCAACTTATCATATAGAACGTGACCATCATAAACCAATTGTCACTTTGGATAAGTATGGTCGCTTATCTATGGTCACTTATTGCATAAATAGGTACTTGTCTAAAATCTTCATTTTGAGAGCTCAAAAATTACTATTTTAGCCCTCCTATCAATTTCGCAATTACGGTCATAGCTTATCAACTTCAAGTGTCCGGTGGTAACCAACTTGACGATAACGTTACGTTGGATAAGTGTAGTCGCTTATCTATCGTCATTTAATACATAATATATGGCGTGGAAATGTTGAAAAATATGTATCTTCAATGGTGTCTATGGTCACTTTGGCGCGCATGGCATGTCAACTTATCATATAGAACGTGACCATCATAACCCAATTGTCACTTTGGATAAGTATGGTCGCTTATCTATGGTCACTTATTGCATAAATAGGTACTTGTCTAAAATCTTCATTTGGAGAGCTCAAAAATTACAATTTTAGCCCTCCTATCAATTTCGCAATTACGGTCATAGCTTATCAACTTCAAGTGTCCGGTGGTAACCAACTTGACGATAACGTTACGTGGATAAGTGTAGTCGCTTATCTATCGTCATTTAATACATAATATATGGCGTGGAAATGTTGAAAAATATGTATCTTCAATGGTGTCTATGGTCACTTTGGCGCGCATGGCATGTCAACTTATCATATAAAACGTGACCATCATAACCCAATTGTCACTTTGGATAAGTATGGTCGCTTATCTATGGTCACTTATTGCATAAATAGGTACTTGTCTAAAATCTTCATTTGGAGAGCTCAAAAATTACTATTTTAGCCCTCCTATCAATTTCGCAATTACGGTCATAGCTTATCAACTTCAAGTGTCCGGTGGTAACCAACTTGACGATAACGTTACGTTGGATAAGTGTAGTCGCTTATCTATCGTCATTTAATACATAATATATGGCGTGGAAATGTTGAAAAATATGTATCTTCAATGGTGTCTATGGTCACTTTGGCGCGCATGGCATGTCAACTTATCATATAGAACGTGACCATCATAACCCAATTGTCACTTTGGATAAGTATGGTCGCTTATCTATGGTCACTTATTGCATAAATAGGTACTTGTCTAAAATCTTCATTTTGAGAGCTCAAAAATTACAATTTTAGCCCTCCTATCAATTTCGCAATTACGGTCATAGCTTATCAACTTCAAGTGTCCGGTGGTAACCAACTTGACGATAACGTTACCTTGGGACAGGGTAGTCGCTTATCTATCGTCATTTAATACATAATATATGGCGTGGAAATGTTGAAAAATATGTATCTTCAATGGTGTCTATGGTCACTTTGGCGCGCATGGCATGTCAAATTATCATATAGAACGTGACCATCATAACCCAATTGTCACTTTGGATAAGTATGGTCGCTTATCTATGGTCACTTATTGCATAAATAGGTACTTGTCTAAAATCTTCATTTTGAGAGCTCAAAAATTACAATTTTAGCCCTCCTATCAATTTCGCAATTACGGTCATAGCCTATCAACATCAAGTGTCCGGTGGTAACCAACTTGACGATAACGTTACGTTGGATAAGTGTAGTCGCTTATCTATCGTCATTTAATACATAATATATGGCGTGGAAATGTTGAAAAATATGTATCTTCAATGGTGTCTATGGTCACTTTGGCGCGCATGGCATGTCAACTTATCATATAGAACGTGACCATCATAACCCAATTGTCACTTTGGATAAGTATGGTCGCTTATCTATGGTCACTTATTGCATAAATAGGTACTTGTCTAAAATCTTCATTTTGAGAGCTCAAAAATTACAATTTTAGCCCTCCTATCAATTTCGCAATTACGGTCATAGCTTATCAACTTCAAGTGTCCGGTGGTAACCAACTTGACGATAACGTTACGTTGGATAAGTGTAGTCGCTTATCTATCGTCATTTAATACATAATAATATATGGCGTGGAAATGTTGAAAAATATGTATCTTCAATGGTGTCTATGGTCACTTTGGCGCGCATGGCATGTCAACTTATCATATAGAACGTGACCATCATAACCCAATTGTCACTTTGGATAAGTATGGTCGCTTATCTATGGTCACTTATTGCATAAATAGGTACTTGTCTAAAATCTTCATTTTGAGAGCTCAAAAATTACTATTTTAGCCCTCCTATGAATTTCGCAATTATGGTCATAGCTTATCAACTTCAAGTGTCCGGTGGTAACCAACTTGACGATAACGTTACGTTGAATAAGTGTAGTCGCTTATCTATCGTCATTTAATACATAATATATGGCGTGGAAATGTTGAAAAATATGTATCTTCAATGGTGTCTATGGTCACTTTGGCGCGCATGCAGCAAAGATAGAACTTGACCATATAACACAATTGTCACCTGATAATATGCGATCATTGGGTCATTATTGCATAACGATAGGTAACTTGTCTAAAACTGAGTCAGTTGCAGACGCAATTATATATAGAATTACGTGACATTATGAAAAATTGTACTTTTGTCTAATGGTAAGGTTCTGCATTGAGATATGTCACTTATTGCATAAAGAACGTGACCATCATAACCCAATTGTCACTTTGGATAAGTATGGTCGCTTATCTATGGTCACTTATTGCATAAATAGTACTGTCTAAATCTCTTTTAGAGTCAAACATACAATTTGCTATATTTGCAATTACGGTCATAGCTTATCAACTTCAAGTGTCCGGTGGTAACCAACTTGACGATAACGTTACGTTGGATAAGTGTAGTCGCTTATCTATCGTCATTTAATACATAATATATGGCGTGGAAATGTTGAAAAATATGTATCTTCAATGGTGTCTATGGTCACTTTGGCGCGCATGGCATGTCAACTTATCATATAGAACGTGACCATCATAACCCAATTGTCACTTTGGATAAGTATGGTCGCTTATCTATGGTCACTTATTGCATAAATAGGTACTTGTCTAAAATCTTCATTTTGAGAGCTCAAAAATTACAATTTTAGCCCTCCTATCAATTTCGCAATTACGGTCATAGCTTATCAACTTCAAGTGTCCGGTGGTAACCAACTTGACGATAACGTTACGTTGGATAAGTGTAGTCGCTGATCTATCGTCATTTAATACATAATATATGGCGTGGAAATGTTGAAAAATATGTATCTTCAATGGTGTCTATGGTCACTTTGGCGCGCATGGCATGTCAACTTATCATATAGAACGTGACCATCATAACCCAATTGTCACTTTGGATAAGTATGGTCGCTTATCTATGGTCACTTATTGCATAAATAGTTACTTGTCTAAAATCTTCATTTTGAGAGCTCAAAAATTACAATTTTAGCCCTCCTATCAATTTCGCAATTACGGTCATAGCTTATCAACTTCAAGTGTCCGGTGGTAACCAACTTGACGATAACGTTTCGTTGGATAAGTGTAGTCGCTTATCTATCGTCATTTAATACATAATATATGGCGTGGAAATGTTGAAAAATATGTATCTTCAATGGTGTCTATGGTCACTTTGGCGCGCATGGCATGTCAACTTATCATATAGAACGTGACCATCATAAACCAATTGTCACTTTGGATAAGTATGGTCGCTTATCTATGGTCACTTATTGCATAAATAGGTACTTGTCTAAAATCTTCATTTTGAGAGCTCAAAAATTACAATTTTAGCCCTCCTATCAATTTCGCAATTACGGTCATAGCTTATCAACTTCAAGTGTCCGGTGGTAACCAACTTGACGATAACGTTTCGTTGGATAAGTGTAGTCGCTTATCTATCGTCATTTAATACATAATATGTGGCGTTGAAATGTTGAAAAATATGTATCTTCAATGGTGTCTATGGTCACTTTGGCGCGCATGGCATGTCAACTTATCATATAGAACGTGACCATCATAACCCAATTGTCACTTTGGATAAGTATGGTCGCTTATCTATGGTCACTTATTGCATAAATAGGTACTTGTCTAAAATCTTCATTTTGAGAGCTCAAAAATTACTATTTTAGCCCTCCTATCAATTTCGCAATTACGGTCATAGCTTATCAGCTTCAAGTGTCCGGTGGTAACCAACTTGACGATAACGTTTCGTTGGATAAGTGTAGTCGCTTATCTATCGTCATTTAATACATAATATGTGGCGTGGAAATGTTGAAAAATATGTATCTTCAATGGTGTCTATGGTCACTTTGGCGCGCATGGCATGTCAACTTATCATATAGAACGTGACCATCATAACCCAATTGTCACTTTGGATAAGTATGGTCGCTTATCTATGGTCACTTATTGCATAAATAGGTACTTGTCTAAAATCTTCATTTTGAGAGCTCAGAAATTACAATCCTAGCCCTTCAAGTGTCCGGTGGTAACCAACTTGACGATAACGTTTCTAGTCGCTTATCTATCGTCATTTAATACATAATATGTGGCGTGGAAATGTTGAAAAATATGTATCTTCAGTGGTGTCTATGGTCACTTTGGCGCGCATTGCATGTCAAACTATCATATAGAACGTGACCATCATAACCCAATTGTCACTTTGGATAAGTATGGTCGCTTATCTATGGTCACTTATTGCATAAATAGGTACTTGTCTAAAATCTTCATTTTGAGAGCTCAGAAATTACAATCCTAGCCCTCCTATCAATTTCTTAATTACGGTCATAGCTTATCAACTTCAAGTGTCCGGTTGTAATCAACTTGACGATAACGTTTCGTTGGATAAGTGTAGTTCGCTTATCTATCGTCATTTAATGCATAATATATGGCGTTGAAATGTTGAAAAATATGTATCTTCAATGGTGTCTATGGTCACTTTGGCGCGCATGGCATGTCAACTTATCATATAGAACGTGACCATCATAACCCAATTGTCACTTTGGATAAGTATGGTCGCTTATCTATGGTCACTTATTGCATAAATAGGTACTTGTCTAAAATCTTCATTTTGAGAGCTCAAAAATTACTATTTTAGCCCTCCTATCAATTTCGCAATTACGGTCATAGCTTATCAGCTTCAAGTGTCCAGTGGTATTCAACTTGACGATAACGTTTCGTTGGATAAGTGTAGTCGCTTATCTATCGTCATTTAATACATAATATGTGGCGTTGAAATGTTGAAAAATATGTATCTTCAATGGTGTCTATGGTCACTTTGGCGCGCATGGCATGTCAACTTATCATATAGAACGTGACCATCATAACCCAATTGTCACTTTGGATAAGTATGGTCGCTTATCTATGGTCACTTATTGCATAAATAGGTACTTGTCTAAAATCTTCATTTTCAGAGCTCAAAAATTACTATTTTAGCCCTCCTATCAATTTCGCAATTACGGTCATAGCTTATCAGCTTCAAGTGTCCGGTGGTAACCAACTTGACGATAACGTTTCGTTGGATAAGTGTAGTCGCTTATCTATCGTCGTTTAATACATATGTAGCGTGGAAATGTTGAAAAATATGTATCTTCAATGGTGTCTATGGTCACTTTGGCGCGCATTGCATGTCAAATTATCATATAGAACGTGACCATCATAACCCAATTGTCACTTTGGATAAGTATGGTCGCTTATCTATGGTCACTTATTGCATAAATAGGTACTTGTCTAAAATCTTCATTTTGAGAGCTCAAAAATTACAATTTTAGCCCTCCTATCAATTTCTCAATTACGGTCATAGCTTATCAACTTCAAGTGTCCGGTGGTAACCAACTTGACGATAACGTTACGTTGGATAAGTGTAGTTCGCTTATCTATCGTCATTTAATGCATAATATATGGCGTTGAATTGTTGAAAAATATGTATCTTCAATGGTGTCTATGGTCACTTTGGCGCGCATGGCATGTCAACTTATCATATAGAACGTGACCATCATAACCCAATTGTCACTTTGGATAAGTATGGTCGCTTATCTATGGTCACTTATTGCATAAATAGGTACTTGTCTAAAATCTTCATTTTGAGAGCTCAAAAATTACAATTTTAGCCCTCCTATCAATTTCGCAATTACGGTCATAGCTTATCAACTTCAAGTGTCCGGTTGTAATCAACTTGACGATAACGTTTCGTTGGATAAGTGTAGTTCGCTTATCTATCGTCATTTAATGCATAATATATGGCGTTGAAATGTTGAAAAATATGTATCTTCAATGGTGTCTATGGTCACTTTGGCGCGCATGGCATGTCAACTTATCATATAGAACGGGACCATCATAAACCAATTGTCACTTTGGATAAGTATGGTCGCTTATCTATGGTCACTTATTGCATAAATAGGTACTTGTCTAAAATCTTCATTTTGAGAGCTCAAAAATTACTATTTTAGCCCTCCTATCAATTTCGCAATTACGGTCATAGCTTATCAGCTTCAAGTGTCCAGTGGTATTCAACTTGACGATAACGTTTCGTTGGATAAGTGTAGTCGCTTATCTATCGTCATTTAATACATAATATGTGGCGTTGAAATGTTGAAAAATATGTATCTTCAATGGTGTCTATGGTCACTTTGGCGCGCATGGCATGTCAACTTATCATATAGAACGTGACCATCATAACCCAATTGTCACTTTGGATAAGTATGGTCGCTTATCTATGGTCACTTATTGCATAAATAGGTACTTGTCTAAAATCTTCATTTTCAGAGCTCAAAAATTACTATTTTAGCCCTCCTATCAATTTCGCAATTACGGTCATAGCTTATCAGCTTCAAGTGTCCGGTGGTAACCAACTTGACGATAACGTTTCGTTGGATAAGTGTAGTCGCTTATCTATCGTCGTTTAATACATATGTAGCGTGGAAATGTTGAAAAATATGTATCTTCAATGGTGTCTATGGTCACTTTGGCGCGCATTGCATGTCAAATTATCATATAGAACGTGACCATCATAACCCAATTGTCACTTTGGATAAGTATGGTCGCTTATCTATGGTCACTTATTGCATAAATAGGTACTTGTCTAAAATCTTCATTTTGAGAGCTAAATAATTACAATTTTAGCCCTCCTATCAATTTCTCAATTACGGTCATAGCTTATCAACTTCAAGTGTCCGGTGGTAACCAACTTGACGATAACGTTACGTTGGATAAGTGTAGTTCGCTTATCTATCGTCATTTAATGCATAATATATGGCGTTGAATTGTTGAAAAATATGTATCTTCAATGGTGTCTATGGTCACTTTGGCGCGCATGGCATGTCAACTTATCATATAGAACGTGACCATCATAACCCAATTGTCACTTTGGATAAGTATGGTCGCTTATCTATGGTCACTTATTGCATAAATAGGTACTTGTCTAAAATCTTCATTTTGAGAGCTCAAAAATTACAATTTTAGCCCTCCTATCAATTTCGCAATTACGGTCATAGCTTATCAGCTTCAAGTGTCCAGTGGTATTCAACTTGACGATAACGTTTCGTTGGATAAGTGTAGTCGCTTATCTATCGTCATTTAATACATAATATGTGGCGTGGAAATGTTGAAAAATATGTATCTTCAATGGTGTCTATGGTCACTTTGGCGCGCATGGCATGTCAACTTATCATATAGAACGGGACCATCATAACCCAATTGTCACTTTGGATAAGTATGGTCGCTTATCTATGGTCACTTATTGCATAAATAGGTACTTGTCTAAAATCTTCATTTTGAGAGCTCAAAAATTACAATTTTAGCCCTCCTATCAATTTCTCAATTACGGTCATAGCTTATCAACATCAAGTGTCCGGTGGTAACCAACTTGACGATAACGTTACGTTGGATAAGTGTAGTCGCTTATCTATCGTCATTTAATACATAATATATGGCGTGGAAATGTTGAAAAATAAGTATCTTCAATGGTGTCTATGGTCACTTTGGCGCGCATGGCATGTCAACTTATCATATAGAACGTGACCATCATAACCCAATTGTCACTTTGGATAAGTATGGTCGCTTATCTATGGTCACTTATTGCATAAATAGGTACTTGTCTAAAATCTTCATTTTGAGAGCTCAAAAATTACAATTTTAGCCCTCCTATCAATTTCGCAATTACGGTCATAGCTTATCAACTTCAAGTGTCCGGTGGTAACCAACTTGACGATAACGTTTCGTTGGATAAGTGTAGTCGCTTATCTATCGTCGTTTAATACATATGTAGCGTGGAAATGTTGAAAAATATGTATCTTCAATGGTGTCTATGGTCACTTTGGCGCGCATTGCATGTCAAATTATCATATAGAACGTGACCATCATAACCCAATTGTCACTTTGGATAAGTATGGTCGCTTATCTATGGTCACTTATTGCATAAATAGGTACTTGTCTAAAATCTTCATTTTGAGAGCTCAAAAATTACAATTTTAGCCCTCCTATCAATTTCTCAATTACGGTCATAGCTTATCAACTTCAAGTGTCCGGTGGTAACCAACTTGACGATAACGTTACGTTGGATAAGTGTAGTTCGCTTATCTATCGTCATTTAATGCATAATATATGGCGTTGAATTGTTGAAAAATATGTATCTTCAATGGTGTCTATGGTCACTTTGGCGCGCATGGCATGTCAACTTATCATATAGAACGTGACCATCATAACCCAATTGTCACTTTGGATAAGTATGGTCGCTTATCTATGGTCACTTATTGCATAAATAGGTACTTGTCTAAAATCTTCATTTTGAGAGCTCAAAAATTACAATTTTAGCCCTCCTATCAATTTCGCAATTACGGTCATAGCTTATCAGCTTCAAGTGTCCAGTGGTATTCAACTTGACGATAACGTTTCGTTGGATAAGTGTAGTCGCTTATCTATCGTCATTTAATACATAATATGTGGCGTGGAAATGTTGAAAAATATGTATCTTCAATGGTGTCTATGGTCACTTTGGCGCGCATGGCATGTCAACTTATCATATAGAACGGGACCATCATAACCCAATTGTCACTTTGGATAAGTATGGTCGCTTATCTATGGTCACTTATTGCATAAATAGGTACTTGTCTAAAATCTTCATTTTGAGAGCTCAAAAATTACAATTTTAGCCCTCCTATCAATTTCTCAATTACGGTCATAGCTTATCAACATCAAGTGTCCGGTGGTAACCAACTTGACGATAACGTTACGTTGGATAAGTGTAGTCGCTTATCTATCGTCATTTAATACATAATATGTGGCGTGGAAATGTTGAAAAATAGGTATCTTCAATGGTGTCTATGGTCACTTTGGCGCGCATGGCATGTCAACTTATCATATAGAACGTGACCATCATAACCCAATTGTCACTTTGGATAAGTATGGTCGCTTATCTATGGTCACTTATTGCATAAATAGGTACTTGTCTAAAATCTTCATTTTGAGAGCTCAAAAATTACAATTTTAGCCCTCCTATCAATTTCGCAATTACGGTCATAGCTTATCAACTTCAAGTGTCCGGTGGTAACCAACTTGACGATAACGTTACGTTGGATAAGTGTAGTCGCTTATCTATCGTCATTTAATACATAATATATGGCGTGGAAATGTTGAAAAATATGTATCTTCAATGGTGTCTATGGTCACTTTGGCGCGCATGGCATGTCAACTTATCATATAGAACGTGACCATCATAACCCAATAGTCACTTTGGATAAGTATGGTCGCTTATCTATGGTCACTTATTGCATAAATAGGTACTTGTCTAAAATCTTCATTTTGAGAGCTCAAAAATTACAATTTTAGCCCTCCTATCAATTTCGCAATTACGGTCATAGCTTATCAACTTCAAGTGTCCGGTGGTAACCAACTTGACGATAACGTTACGTTGGATAAGTGTAGTCGCTTATCTATCGCCATTTAATACATAATATATGGCGTGGAAATGTTGAAAAATATGTATCTTCAATGGTGTCTATGGTCACTTTGGCGCGCATGGCATGTCAACTTATCATATAGAACGTGACCATCGTAACCCAATTGTCACTTTGGATAAGTATGGTCGCTTATCTATGGTCACTTATTGCATAAATAGGTACTTGTCTAAAATCTTCATTTTGAGAGCTCAAAAATTACAATTTTAGCCCTCCTATCAATTTCTCAATTACGGTCATAGCTTATCAACATCAAGTGTCCGGTGGTAACCAACTTGACGATAACGTTACGTTGGATAAGTGTAGTCGCTTATCTATCGTCATTTAATACATAATATGTGGCGTGGAAATGTTGAAAAATATGTATCTTCAATGGTGTCTATGGTCACTTTGGCGCGCATGGCATGTCAACTTATCATATAGAACGGGACCATCGTAACCCAATTGTCACTTTGGATAAGTATGGTCGCTTATCTATGGTCACTTATTGCATAAATAGTATGAGAGTGCAGGAATTTAGCGTCTGCGCAATTGTGTTGGGGGAGAAGGAAGAGAGGGCCGGAGTTCGTCAGTCAGCCATACTTGTGCATCTTTTCAGCATTTTGCTCCTCGCTCGTCGACTCTGCTATTGAGTGTGTGTTTTGTGTGGTTTGGGATTATTGGAAGTTGGGACTTTGAGTCGGTTGGTTGTACGTGTTTTCCTGCTGTCATCATTTTCTGTTCAATTAAATTCTTTTCTTTTTGTTATTCAATTGCTGTTCGTGCTGACCTGTGACCCAAACCGGGCTAAGCGTAACTTTATTGTATTTTCTTTATTATTTCTATTATTATAATACTTATATCATTTTGGGCATTATATCATTGGAATTGTATAATTAATTGATTGGTTTGTGATTAATTGATGGTGGTCATGCGATTGTAATTATTCTATGTAATTGGCTATCTAAATTGATTTGTTAATTAAATATTGTGCCTAATATAAATCTATGTGTATTTGACTGATTAATTTAGGGAATCGTATCAGTATCGGAGATTTGGCTTACGATAAACCCTAGATTACGTCATCTTGTCAGGTCATCCATACCGGGAATCGATTAATTCCCACGGGCGACATCTAATTCATAACAAGATTTCGGGGTAGTTCTTCCGCAGCGGGTATTCTACTACATGGCAGGAAACCGGAAAAAGGTAAAAAGCAATTCCAATCATTTTTGGGTGTAGAAATTCCTTGTTTTCCCAGGTAGTAAGGTACTCGTAAACCTCTCTGTTGCCAAGCCGGGTGTTCCACTGTTTGTGCTACTCATCCCAGATTTAAGGAATGATTCCTATTAACCCATTAGCCGTATTAGACAGCATTTACCATACAAATTATATTACAGTTTTGCCTAGTAATTTGCCGTGTACTTTCGAAGAGTACAAAGTTTGTCGACTAATTGAATTATATTTTAATTCACGTATGTGGGGAAGTGTACATACGCAGAGATTTGTAGCCCTCTATAACATTGCGTTAGCAAAAGGTTTTAGTTTTTTCGTTATTTCAGAACAAGAGGCATTAATCAATAAAGTGCAATTTCAGCAGACTATTGCGAGTTATTACAATCAGTTTACTGTAAATGAAATTGCTGCCCTTCCAAGTATCTGATTTCATTTTTCTTTGGTTGAAATAGACAGTAATACCTTGTTGCATAAATTCGAAAGAAATTCCGCGCAGTAGTTAATTGATTTCAGCACGGTTTTCGGTCAAAGAAAATGTATTTAGTGGTCGCAATAGTCCAGCACGAATAGTCACCACGGAATTGATAAAAATATACGGTTTATATTTAAAAATTGAGATTTCGAAATTTTTTCTCCTTCCGGCATCGTTAGTCATTGTGAGTCATTCGTATGCACTTGTAGGATTAACACCAGCACGGAACTAAATTTATCTTGTTGTTATTTTGTTGTTAAATGTTTAAAAAGGAAATTAGGAAAAGGAAATGAGCAGCACGGAAACACGAGTTGTATTGATGTAAATAATTAAAGTAGTTGCATACGTTAGACTGACGCTATTGTTAATTGGAGTCACTAAGCTTAAATTACAGGGCAGGAATCCAACTTTGGTATTTTCATTGGCCCTATTGCTGAGTCAGATAAGCAAGTGTTAGTGATCCAATTGTTGTACGAAATTTTTGATACGAAATTTCCAAATACAGTAAGGCCAAGAATTTACACGGTTACAGCTACACATTCATAAATCATCACGAAAGCTTTAGTCATAAGTCGTTGCGAATTATTACAGTCTTCGAAATTATCGCTGTCAGAGTCTTAAGCCGCCACTGCCTCTTCGATATTCGGCATCAACTTTAATTTGTAGCGCACCGTGGAGTAAATTACTCCACTTATTTAAAATGGAAGCGTTACAGCAAGAAATTGCAGACTTGCGAGCTGCATTAGGTGCGCTACAAGGCGCAGACAATAACGCACGTAGAGTTGTGCAAAACGAAGCGATTTCGCAATTACGACATTACGATGGTACTTCGAGTGTCCATGAGTTTCTGACTCGACACGAAGCTGACCTACTGTACATGCATTTAGACAACCGATGGTTGCTTACAAATCTAGATAGAGTTCTAGAGGGAGATGCGAAAGCGTATTGGTCTTCAGTATGGCCTAACATACAAGTAAGGATGAATGCACAAGGTGCAGATTTTAATTTGATTTGGCAGGAGAGCAGAGCAGCATTTGTTCAACTTTTTGATCACACCAACCAAAAAGCAGATTATAGGGCACAGAATAGGGCCTTGAAGTACAAACTTGGTGATGATGCCCAGAAGTACGTGACTAGTAAGATGAAAGTTTTGTCTATGATCAATGCTACTATGTCGGAAGAGGAAAAAGTTAGACATCTAACAGAAGGTTTACCTATGAATCTACGAGTTTCATTAGCGCCACAGACAATAAATACATGCATGGAATTTCTTTCCATTTTGCGCAAAATAGCTGAGACTGTAGTAGCACAGAAAGTGGAAAGTAAAGCTAAAGATAACGAGTATCGTTCCTCTCAACCTTCATCTTACCCATCCTATTCCGCTGCACCTATAATGATGGGAACTGCTCCCGCTAATCAAAATCCGGGTTTTTATGGGCAAACTAATAAAGGCTCGCCGGGAAACAGCCAAAACAGGGTGAATACCAACGGCCATTCGGCAGGGATCATCGAACTCCCGATGGTCGTCCCATTTGTGACTGGTGTAATAAGCCTGGGCACGTAAAAGCTGTATGTAAGAGTTAGAATTGCAGGTCGTCCACCTTATTATGCTAACCAAGGGAATAATGGGCCACTGAACAATGACGCTAACAACCCAAATTTAAATAATAATTCGGGAAACCAATGAATTGCATGTCTAATACGTATGTACATAGTATGAGGGGGATTTCTATGAGTAAGTTCTTTGTTCCTTATAGGTATAATAATTTTGGAAGCATGTTTGTGTATAATAGTAAGTATTTGGGAGAATCATTAGGAACGAGGTTCCAGTTTTAAATGGGATTGCATTAGTTCACCACGGAGTACAAAGGTTAAGCCAACGAGTAGCAACACGGACTTAACAGGCATTGTAGATAGTAATGCAAATCCCATAGCCGCACGTAAAATTGAGGTTGCACCCGTAAGTAATGTAGTTATTACGGAAAAACAGAAAGACAAAGAAAATGAATGTGATATTCTTAAGCAAGTATGTAAAGTACCTGGAAGTAAAACAGTTTACACAACTACAAAGCTAGGAACATTTCCTGCTAGATATAGAAGTATACTTTTAGATAAGACGCCAATAGAATGTAAAGTTTTTGTAGGCGATCGTACTTTTACAGCATTAGCCGATACAGGAGCATCGATGACAGCAGTCAATGAACTTTTATTAGATTCCATGATGAAAGATAAGAGAGTCAGTCACTTTGTTCATAGAGTAACGAAAATTAAACCATTTCCCATAAGATTGTCAGTTGGTGATGCGAATGTTAATTTTGTAAAAGCTAAGGTCGAGATGATAATAGCAATAGATGACAATAAGCCTATTCTCTATCAGTTATACGTTATAGATTCCTTAACAAATGACATGGTTTTCGGTTTAGACTTCTTGAGAATTTACGAAGTGATGGTAGACTGTAAAACTAACAAGTTAGTTTATGGTAAAGATTTAAATGAGGACGCACCATTATCATTCGTTGATCATGCAGCTTCGATCTTATGCAAGAACGAAACAAATTCTTGTGCAGATACTACGGTATCTGAGTATGGCACTTCATATGCACCAACAGTTTACGAAGCTGTTACTTTTCCTTCATCTAGTAGTAGTATACCTACTGCAACTACTCCATCAGCCAACACGGAATTTACGTGTAAAACGGAAGAAGTTAAAACTAATCGCATACGGTTAGCAAAGTCAGTATGTATAAGACCAGGTTACGCATTACGTGTACCTATTATGACAGATGGAAGTTTTAATGGTGATGTCATGGTAAAACCGAATTCTCAGTTAGAACATTCAAAGAAAGTGGGAGTTGGGCATAACTTGTTATCTATTACAGAAGGTACAGGTCATACTTTCATTCTTAATTTATCTGGTAGAGCAGTACGCCTATACATGAACACAGTGTTAGGTACTTATGAGAATTTCACGGACGAGCAAATAATGTGTAATTTAGATGAAGTGGATGAAGAAGTGAGGAGTCAGAAGGATATTTATGAGCCCGCTGAGTTAACTCTCAGCGATGAGGAATACATGCGTTCATTAAATCCACATATGCAGGACTTCATTTCACAAATAAAGATTGGAAGCAATCTAGATGATAAACAGAAGCAGCAAGTAAGTACTCTACTGAAACGCTATGCTTCTTTATTTGGAGGGGATGGAAAAGAAATAGGACGATGCGATTACGTTGAGCATCAAATAGATACAGGAGATGCGCCTCCTATAAAACAAAAGCCATACAGAGTTTCATATGCAGAGAGATTAGAGATTAATCGGCAAGTAGATGAAATGTTACGGAAAGGAGTGATTGCACACTCCGACTCACCTTGGTCTTCACCAGTCGTGCTAGCAAAGAAACCAGATGGAACATTTAGGTTTTGTTCAGACTATAGAGCTTTGAACCGAGTTACTAAAAAGGATAATTATCCACTACCTAGGATGGACGATGCACTTGATAGATTTGCAGGTTGTAAATTTTTCTCATCTTACGATTGTGAGAATGCATACCATCAAGTTCCTATGAGAGAAAGGGATAAGGAGAAAACAGCTTTCATAACACCTGACGGGTTGTATCATTACAATTACATGAGCTTTGGCCTATGTAATGCAGCTCAAACTTTCCAACGTTTAATTGATGCAGTGTTAGGTGGACTGAAATGGACTGTAGCATTAGCTTACTTAGATGATATTATTGTTCATAGTAAAGATTTTCCATCGCATATTCAGCACGTTGAGTCGGTTTTCAAAGCATTAGAAACAGCAGGATTACGATTAAAGCCTAGTAAGTGTACGGTTGCAGATAATAAACTTAAATATTTAGGTCATATAGTTTCATCTGAAGGAATTTCACCTAATCCTGAAACAGTAAATTGTGTTCGTGACTACAAAGCACCACGGACAGTAAAGGAAGTTAGACAATTCGTATACTTAGCTGGTTATTATCGGAGATTCATTCGTAATTTTTCGGCTATCGCTAGACCCCTAACGAAATTAACGGGTAAAAACGTTAAGTTTGTTTGGGAAGAAGAGCAACAATTAGCATTTGAACGTTTAAAAATTGCTCTCACCACGGCACCGGTAATGGCATTTCCTAAGGATGATGCAGAAACTCGAGTATATACAGATGCTAGTCATTTAGGACTTGGATGTACTTTAGAACAAAAGCAGGTTGATGACCTAGAGATTGTCGTAGAACAGAAATCTTCTGAAGGTGATTGGAAGGTAGTAGCATATTCATCACGGTCATTACTACCATACGAAAAGAATTATAGCGCAACAGAATTAGAATGCTTAGGGATTCTATATGCAGTTGAGACATTTCGGCCATATGTACATGGTAAGCGATTTACAATCATCACGGATCATTGTTCTTTATGTCAGTTGCTAGCTATGAAAAATCCTCAGGGCAAACTAGCTCGTTGGGCTATGCGATTGGCGCCATTCATTTTTGACATAGAATATAAATCTGGTCTTAAACATAGTAATGTAGACGCTTTGTCGAGAAATCCAGTAAATCCAGCACCTAGTCCTAGTGAGGCAGAACATCTTGCATTTGAGGAGCGTCTATTTTCATTAGAGAGAAACAGAGAATTTGGTGTGTTACAGCGCAATGACCCGAAGATAGCACCTATTTTTGAGGCATTAGAGGCATATGAGTTCGATCCAGGAAAGTTACTAGAAGGAAAATATGGTACGTATAAAATTGAGAATGGTGTATTATACAAGGCAAGTCTTGATGAAGATTCTAGACTTTGGCTTACGGTAATTCCTAAAGGTATGCGTAAGGAAATTTTGGATGAAGTACATATTTCATCAGCAGGTCACCTTGGCTTAGTTAAAACATGGGAGTTGTTAAAACATCGTTTTTATTGGCGTAGCATGTACAGGCATACTAGAAGATATATCTTAGGTTGCCAGACGTGCCAAGAGCATAATAGAAGACATAAAGCAAGACCAGGACCTTTGCAGCCAATACCACCACCAGAAAAACCTTGGGAAAGAATAGGAGTAGACTTCATAGGGCCATTTAAGACAAGTTTTCCTTATAAAAATAAGTATATTCTAGTAATGATTGATCATTTGACTAGATTCGTTGTGTTACGTGCAGTTAAAAATAATACGTCTGATTGTGCAGTCAAAGCATTAGAAAGTAGTTTAATTTTTCAATTTGCATGTCCTAAAGAAATTTTGGTAGATCAAGGAACTCACTTCACCTCTAAAGAATTTTCGAACTTTTGTGATAGGTACCACATTAAGCTGACAAAGTCGACAGCTTATAATCACACAACTAACGCAGTGTGTGAGAGGGTCAATGGCACAGCCAAAAGCATGATAAAAAAGAAGGTAAATGTAAATCACAATAATTGGGATGTTGAGTTGTACAAAGTACAGTGGGCCATTAACATAACTATCCATTCTGAAACCGGATTTAGCCCATACTATTTGGTATATGGTAAAGAGCCTTCCTTGCCATGTGATGTAAAGTACCCTATGCTGCAAAGTTTTTTACATGATAATGATTGTGAAGCAGAAGAAAGACTTCGTACCGCTCGAACAGCAGCACGAAATAAAACAATGCATTATCAAAAACTAAGGAAAATCAAATGGGATGCAAAACATCCTGTTAAAAACTACAAGAAAGGAGATAAGGTACTTTTAGCTAACTTCGCCAGAATTGTGGGTAAGACCGCCAAGTGGCTTGTCCATTGGAAAGGTCCATTTAAAATCATAAAGCAATACGGTCCTATTAATTATGTTATTGAGGATTTGCGTGAAGGTCGTTTAGGAGCCAGACGGAACGAAAACGTCAGACATTTAGAGCCTTACTTTGAAGAGTACGAGTCTGATTTTGACGAGAAAATTGAGTACGAGGAAGTAGACTTGCCCAGCACGGTGAGTAACCACACGGATACCACCACAGAACGGTCCATAAGTATATACTACGACGAGGCTGATATACCACAAGTTCCAGTCTTGGAGGAGGAAAAACGCGAAACCACTAACACCACGGAAAACGCGACAGTAAACTCGGGTATTTCGCAAGCTACTACTATTTTTACGTCAGAGTCATTAGAATCTGACGAAGGGGAATTTGGAAGTACTAATACAAGTTTTCAGGCACCGACAACATTATTTGTAGACGACGAAATGGCAGGTCCATCATCACGGCCGCCAACAGCTCCTAGCAGACGAAGTTCCATTTCCATGAACTTGTCAGCTATTCCATTGACGTTACCAGAAGAAGAAGTAATTGTAGAGGAAACGGATGATGATACGGCTACCGAAACTGATTTTGGTACAGCCGTCGAGGAACAAGAAAACGAAACGGAGGAAACAAGTACGCTCAGAAGGAGTCGTCGAACCGTGACAGAACCAGAACGTTATGACCCATCGGCTATAATATTTACGGAGAAAGCGGAGTCATCAGTTCGACGGGGCGTAATGGGTAATCGCAGTAATACTGCGAGGGGTACGGTAAACAGTTTCAGAAGTAGAGGAGGGACGGCTAAAAGTTCGTCCCGGGGCGCTCTTAAAGGTTTAGAAGAAAGTAAAAAGCATGATATGGTGTTGGCCCTATTAAAAATTTATAAGGATTTAACTGTACAGTAATAAAATGTTGATGTTCCTTTTGTCGTTCTAGTTGTTCATATTTATAGTCGTAATAATTTTGGAAATAATATTTAAGTATATTTGATGCTAATAGTTGTTCTTGGGCCACACCTAGTTAGAAAAGCGTACCCTGAGATTAATTGAAAAGTAAAAACATTATTATGCATGTTTTGTAAGTACCTAACTAATTTTTGTCGTTCAATTCTTTTTGTTATAGTTATATTGGTGTCAAAACTGCGGAGTCATTGAAATTGACATGGAGGAGCCAAAGGAACCGAATCCTGAAGCTCAGGACGAGTCAATGCTCTTAGCAGATGAGGAGATACAGCACGATGATACGGTTATCACCACGGTTGAGCCTACTCCGGAGGAGGAAGCTATGTTGCTAGCAGACGATGATGATCAGCACGCTGAAATTGAGGAGGAGACCAAGCACGACACATCAGGCGAGGATACTCAGCACGGAGGAGACAACAACGAGGATACAGAAATTCGACGTCTACGGAGTCCGATTATACGTATACGACGGAACATCGGTGACGAAGAACTCCCGGAAACATCTGCTGCTGTAAAACGAGACTTTTCTACCCAGACTTTTTGTGCAACGACATCGAAGAACTCGCTAAATCGACTCACTCATGAGTACAGAACCCCAGGGGGAGAGAGAACTTGCTTTTTATGTGAAAAGGCTGGGCATATTGCTATTCAATGCCAGGAACCTAGACCAAAGAAGACAATTACTTGTCACAAATGTGGTTTTCGCAATATTCCAGGAGTCACTCGGGACCATGCACCCAATTGCCCATGCTGGAAGCCACCGAAGTGGTAGGTTCGCCGAGACGGCTCACATGACGAAGGAGATATGAGAGTGCAGGAATTTAGCGTCTGCGCAATTGTGTTGGGGGAGAAGGAAGAGAGGGCCGGAGTTCGTCAGTCAGCCATACTTGTGCATCTTTTCAGCATTTTGCTCCTCGCTCGTCGACTCTGCTATTGAGTGTGTGTTTTGTGTGGTTTGGGATTATTGGAAGTTGGGACTTTGAGTCGGTTGGTTGTACGTGTTTTCCTGCTGTCATCATTTTCTGTTCAATTAAATTCTTTTCTTTTTGTTATTCAATTGCTGTTCGTGCTGACCTGTGACCCAAACCGGGCTAAGCGTAACTTTATTGTATTTTCTTTATTATTTCTATTATTATAATACTTATATCATTTTGGGCATTATATCATTGGAATTGTATAATTAATTGATTGGTTTGTGATTAATTGATGGTGGTCATGCGATTGTAATTATTCTATGTAATTGGCTATCTAAATTGATTTGTTAATTAAATATTGTGCCTAATATAAATCTATGTGTATTTGACTGATTAATTTAGGGAATCGTATCAGTATCGGAGATTTGGCTTACGATAAACCCTAGATTACGTCATCTTGTCAGGTCATCCATACCGGGAATCGATTAATTCCCACGGGCGACATCTAATTCATAACAATAGGTACTTGTCTAAAATCTTCATTTTGAGAGCTCAAAAATTACAATTTTAGCCCTCCTATCAATTTCTCAATTACGGTCATAGCTTATCAACTTCAAGTGTCCGGTGGTAACCAACTTGACGATAACGTTACGTTGGATAAGTGTAGTCGCTTATCTATCGTCATTTAATACATAATATATGGCGTGGAAATGTTGAAAAATATGTATCTTCAATGGTGTCTATGGTCACTTTGGCGCGCATGGCATGTCAACTTATCATATAGAACGTGACCATCATAACCCAATTGTCACTTTGGATAAGTGTGGTCGCTTATCTATGGTCACTTATTGCATAAATAGGTACTTGTCTAAAATCTTCATTTTGAGAGCTCAAAAATTACAATTTTAGCCCTCCTATCAATTTCGCAATTACGGTCATAGCTTATCAACATCAAGTGTCCGGTGGTAACCAACTTGACGATAACGTTACGTTGGATAAGTGTAGTCGCTTATCTATCGTCATTTAATACATAATATGTGGCGTGGAAATGTTGAAAAATATGTATCTTCAATGGTGTCTATGGTCACTTTGGCGCGCATGGCATGTCAACTTATCATATAGAACGGGACCATCGTAACCCAATTGTCACTTTGGATAAGTATGGTCGCTTATCTATGGTCACTTATTGCATAAATAGGTACTTGTCTAAAATCTTCATTTTGAGAGCTCAAAAATTACAATTTTAGCCCTCCTATCAATTTCTCAATTACGGTCATAGCTTATCAACATCAAGTGTCCGGTGGTAACCAACTTGACGATAACGTTACGTTGGATAAGTGTAGTCGCTTATCTATCGTCATTTAATACATAATATGTGGCGTGGAAATGTTGAAAAATATGTATCTTCAATGGTGTCTATGGTCACTTTGGCGCGCATGGCATGTCAACTTATCATATAGAACGTGACCATCATAACCCAATTGTCACTTTGGATAAGTATGGTCGCTTATCTATGGTCACTTATTGCATAAATAGGTACTTGTCTAAAATCTTCATTTTGAGAGCTCAAAAATTACAATTTTAGCCCTCCTATCAATTTCGCAATTACGGTCATAGCTTGTCAACGTCAAGTGTCCGGTGGTAACCAACTTGACGATAACGTTACGTTGGATAAGTGTAGTCGCTTATCTATCGTCATTTAATACATAATATATGGCGTGGAAATGTTGAAAAATATGTATCTTCAATGGTGTCTATGGTCACTTTGGCGCGCATGGCATGTCACCTTATCATATAGAACGTGACCATCATAACCCAATTGTCACTTTGGATAAGTATGGTCGCTTATCTATGGTCACTTATTGCATAAATAGGTACTTGTCTAAAATCTTCATTTTGAGAGCTCAAAAATTACAATTTTAGCCCTCCTATCAATTTCGCAATTACGGTCATAGCTTATCAACTTCAAGTGTCCGGTGGTAACCAACTTGACGATAACGTTACGTTGGATAAGTGTAGTCGCTTATCTATCGTCATTTAATACATAATATATGGCGTGGAAATGTTGAAAAATATGTATCTTCAATGGTGTCTATGGTCACTTTGGCGCGCATGGCATGTCAACTTATCAAATAGAACGTGACCATCATAACCCAATTGTCACTTTGGATAAGTATGGTCGCTTATCTATGGTCACTTATTGCATAAATAGGTACTTGTCTAAAATCTTCATTTTGAGAGCTCAAAAATTACAATTTTAGCCCTCCTATCAATTTCGCAATTACGGTCATAGCTTATCAACTTCAAGTGTCCGGTGGTAACCAACTTGACGATAACGTTACGTTGGATAAGTGTAGTCGCTTATCTATCGTCATTTAATACATAATATATGGCGTGGAAATGTTGAAAAATATGTATCTTCAATGGTGTCTATGGTCACTTTGGCGCGCATGGCATGTCAACTTATCATATAGAACGTGACCATCATAACCCAATTGTCACTTTGGATAAGTATGGTCGCTTATCTATGGTCACTTATTGCATAAATAGGTACTTGTCTAAAATCTTCATTTTGAGAGCTCAAAAATTACAATTTTAGCCCTCCTATCAATTTCGCAATTACGGTCTTAGCTTATCAACTTCAAGTGTCCGGTGGTAACCAACTTGACGATAACGTTACGTTGGATAAGTGTAGTCGCTTATCTATCGTCATTTAATACATAATATATGGCGTGGAAATGTTGAAAAATATGTATCTTCAATGGTGTCTATGGTCACTTTGGCGCGCATGGCATGTCAACTTATCATATAGAACGTGACCATCATAACCCAATTGTCACTTTGGATAAGTATGGTCGCTTATCTATGGTCACTTATTGCATAAATAGGTACTTGTCTAAAATCTTCATTTTGAGAGCTCAAAAATTACAATTTTAGCCCTCCTATCAATTTCGCAATTACGGTCATAGCCTATCAACATCAAGTGTCCGGTGGTAACCAACTTGACGATAACGTTACGTTGGATAAGTGTAGTCGCTTATCTATCGTCATTTAATACATAATATATGGCGTGGAAATGTTGAAAAATATGTATCTTCAATGGTGTCTATGGTCACTTTGGCGCGCATGGCATGTCAACTTATCATATAGAACGTCTCCATCATAACCCAATTGTCACTTTGGATAAGTATGGTCGCTTATCTATGGTCACTTATTGCATAAATAGGTACTTGTCTAAAATCTTCATTTTGAGAGCTCAAAAATTACAATTTTAGCCCTCCTATCAATTTCGCAATTACGGTCATAGCTTATCAACTTCAAGTGTCCGGTGGTAATCAACTTGACGATAACGTTTCGTTGGATAAGTGTAGTTCGCCTATCTATCGTCATTTAATGCATAATATATGGCGTTGAAATGTTGAAAAATATGTATCTTCAATGGTGTCTATGGTCACTTTGGCGCGCATGGCATGTCAACTTATCATATAGAACGGGACCATCATAACCCAATTGTCACTTTGGATAAGTATGGTCGCTTATCTATGGTCACTTATTGCATAAATAGGTACTTGTCTAAAATCTTCATTTTGAGAGCTCAAAAATTACAATTTTAGCCCTCCTATCAATTTCTCAATTACGGTCATAGCTTATCAACATCAAGTGTCCGGTGGTAACCAACTTGACGATAACGTTACGTTGGATAAGTGTAGTCGCTTATCTATCGTCATTTAATACATAATATGTGGCGTGGAAATGTTGAAAAATATGTATCTTCAATGGTGTCTATGGTCACTTTGGCGCGCATGGCATGTCAACTTATCATATAGAACGGGACCATCATAACCCAATTGTCACTTTGGATAAGTATGGTCGCTTATCTATGGTCACTTATTGCATAAATAGGTACTTGTCTAAAATCTTCATTTTGAGAGCTCAAAAATTACAATTTTAGCCCTCCTATCAATTTCTCAATTACGGTCATAGCTTATCAACTTCAAGTGTCCGTGGTAACCAACTTGACGATAACGTTACGTTGGATAAGTGTAGTCGCTTATCTATCGTCATTTAATACATAATATGTGGCGTGGAAATGTTGAAAAATATGTATCTTCAATGGTGTCTATGGTCACTTTGGCGCGCATGGCATGTCAACTTATCATATAGAACGTGACCATCATAACCCAATTGTCACTTTGGATAAGTATGGTCGCTTATCTATGGTCACTTATTGCATAAATAGGTACTTGTCTAAAATCTTCATTTTGAGAGCTCAAAAATTACAATTTTAGCCCTCCTATCAATTTCGCAATTACGGTCATAGCTTATCAACTTCAAGTGTCCGGTGGTAACCAACTTGACGATAACGTTACGTTGGATAAGTGTAGTCGCTTATCTATCGTCATTTAATACATAATATATGGCGTGGAAATGTTGAAAAATATGTATCTTCAATGGTGTCTATGGTCACTTTGGCGCGCATGGCATGTCAACTTATCATATAGAACGGGACCATCGTAACCCAATTGTCACTTTGGATAAGTATGGTCGCTTATCTATGGTCACTTATTGCATAAATAGGTACTTGTCTAAAATCTTCATTTTGAGAGCTCAAAAATTACAATTTTAGCCCTCCTATCAATTTCTCAATTACGGTCATAGCTTATCAACTTCAAGTGTCCGGTGGTAACCAACTTGACGATAACGTTACGTTGGATTAGTGTAGTCGCTTATCTATCGTCATTTAATACATAATATGTGGCGTGGAAATGTTGAAAAATATGTATCTTCAATGGTGTCTATGGTCACTTTGGCGCGCATGGCATGTCAACTTATCATATAGAACGTGACCATCATAACCCAATTGTCACTTTGGATAAGTGTGGTCGCTTATCTATGGTCACTTATTGCATAAATAGGTACTTGTCTAAAATCTTCATTTTGAGAGCTCAAAAATTACAATTTTAGCCCTCCTATCAATTTCTCAATTACGGTCATAGCTTATCAACTTCAAGTGTCCGGTGGTAACCAACTTGACGATAACGTTACGTTGGATAAGTGTAGTCGCTTATCTATCGTCATTTAATACATAATATGTGGCGTGGAAATGTTGAAAAATATGTATCTTCAATGGTGTCTATGGTCACTTTGGCGCGCATGGCATGTCAACTTATCATATAGAACGGGACCATCGTAACCCAATTGTCACTTTGGATAAGTATGGTCGCTTATCTATGGTCACTTATTGCATAAATAGGTACTTGTCTAAAATCTTCATTTTGAGAGCTCAAAAATTACAATTTTAGCCCTCCTATCAATTTCTCAATTACGGTCATAGCTTATCAACTTCAAGTGTCCGGTGGTAACCAACTTGACGATAACGTTACGTTGGATAAGTGTATTCGCTTATCTATCGTCATTTAATACATAATATATGGCGTGGAAATGTTGAAAAATATGTATCTTCAATGGTGTCTATGGTCACTTTGGCGCGCATGGCATGTCAACTTATCATATAGAACGTGACCATCATAACCCAATTGTCACTTTGGATAAGTATGGTCGCTTATCTATGGTCACTTATTGCATAAATAGGTACTTGTCTAAAATCTTCATTTTGAGAGCTCAAAAATTACAATTTTAGCCCTCCTATCAATTTCGCAATTACGGTCATAGCTTGTCAACTTCAAGTGTCCGGTGGTAACCAACTTGACGATAACGTTACGTTGGATAAGTGTAGTCGCTTATCTATCGTCATTTAATACATAATATATGGCGTGGAAATGTTGAAAAATATGTATCTTCAATGGTGTCTATGGTCACTTTGGCGCGCATGGCATGTCAACTTATCATATAGAACGTGACCATCATAACCCAATTGTCACTTTGGATAAGTATGGTCGCTTATCTATGGTCACTTATTGCATAAATAGGTACTTGTCTAAAATCTTCATTTTGAGAGCTCAAAAATTACAATTTTAGCCCTCCTATCAATTTCGCAATTACGGTCATAGCTTATCAACTTCAAGTGTCCGGTGGTAACCAACTTGACGATAACGTTACGTTGGATAAGTGTAGTCGCTTATCTATCGTCATTTAATACATAATATATGGCGTGGAAATGTTGAAAAATATGTATCTTCAATGGTGTCTATGGTCACTTTGGCGCGCATGGCATGTCAACTTATCATATAGAACGTGACCATCATAACCCAATTGTCACTTTGGATAAGTATGGTCGCTTATCTATGGTCACTTATTGCATAAATAGGTACTTGTCTAAAATCTTCATTTTGAGAGCTCAAAAATTACAATTTTAGCCCTCCTATCAATTTCGCAATTACGGTCATAGCTTATCAACTTCAAGTGTCCGGTGGTAACCAACTTGACGATAACGTTACGTTGGATAAGTGTAGTCGCTTATCTATCGTCATTTAATACATAATATATGGCGTGGAAATGTTGAAAAATATGTATCTTCAATGGTGTCTATGGTCACTTTGGCGCGCATGGCATGTCAACTTATCATATAGAACGGGACCATCGTAACCCAATTGTCACTTTGGATAAGTATGGTCGCTTATCTATGGTCACTTATTGCATAAATAGGTACTTGTCTAAAATCTTCATTTTGAGAGCTCAAAAATTACAATTTTAGCCCTCCTATCAATTTCGCAATTACGGTCATAGCTTGTCAACTTCAAGTGTCCGGTGGTAACCAACTTGACGATAACGTTACGTTGGATAAGTGTAGTCGCTTATCTATCGTCATTTAATACATAATATATGGCGTGGAAATGTTGAAAAATATGTATCTTCAATGGTGTCTATGGTCAATTTGGCGCGCATGGCATGTCAACTTGTCATATAGAACGTGACCATCATAACCCAATTGTCACTTTGGATAAGTATGGTCGCTTATCTATGGTCACTTATTGCATAAATAGGTACTTGTCTAAAATCTTCATTTTGAGAGCTCAAAAATTACAATTTTAGCCCTCCTATCAATTTCGCAATTACGGTCATAGCTTATCAACTTCAAGTGTCCGGTGGTAACCAACTTGACGATAACGTTACGTTGGATAAGTGTAGTCGCTTATCTATCGTCATTTAATACATAATATATGGCGTGGAAATGTTGAAAAATATGTATCTTCAATGGTGTCTATGGGCACTTTGGCGCGCATGGCATGTCAACTTATCATATAGAACGTGACCATCATAACCCAATTGTCACTTTGGATAAGTATGGTCGCTTATCTATGGTCACTTATTGCATAAATAGGTACTTGTCTAAAATCTTCATTTTGAGAGCTCAAAAATTACAATTTTAGCCCTCCTATCAATTTCGCAATTACGGTCATAGCTTATCAACTTCAAGTGTCCGGTGGTAACCAACTTGACGATAACGTTACGTTGGATAATTGTAGTCGCTTATCTATCGTCATTTAATACATAATATATGGCGTGGAAATGTTGAAAAATATGTATCTTCAATGGTGTCTATGGTCACTTTGGCGCGCATGGCATGTCAACTTATCATATAGAACGTGACCATCATAACCCAATTGTCACTTTGGATAAGTATGGTCGCTTATCTATGGTCACTTATTGCATAAATAGGTACTTGTCTAAAATCTTCATTTTGAGAGCTCAAAAATTACAATTTTAGCCCTCCTATCAATTTCGCAATTACGGTCTTAGCTTATCAACTTCAAGTGTCCGGTGGTAACCAACTTGACGATAACGTTACGTTGGATAAGTGTAGTCGCTTATCTATCGTCATTTAATACATAATATATGGCGTGGAAATGTTGAAAATATGTATCTTCAATGGTGTCTATGGTCACTTTGGCGCGCATGGCATGTCAACTTATCATATAGAACGTGACCATCATAACCCAATTGTCACTTTGGATAAGTATGGTCGCTTATCTATGGTCACTTATTGCATAAATAGGTACTTGTCTAAAATCTTCATTTTGAGAGCTCAAAAATTACAATTTTAGCCCTCCTATCAATTTCGCAATTACGGTCATAGCCTATCAACATCAAGTGTCCGGTGGTAACCAACTTGACGATAACGTTACGTTGGATAAGTGTAGTTCGCTGATCTATCGTCATTTAATACATAATATATGGCGTGGAAATGTTGAAAAATATGTATCTTCAATGGTGTCTATAGTCACTTTGGCGCGCATGGCATGTCAACTTATCATATAGAACGTCTCCATCATAACCCAATTGTCACTTTGGATAAGTATGGTCGCTTATCTATGGTCACTTATTGCATAAATAGGTACTTGTCTAAAATCTTCATTTTGAGAGCTCAGAAATTACAATCCTAGCCCTCCTATCAATTTCGCAATTACGGTCATAGCTTATCAACTTCAAGTGTCCGGTGGTAACCAACTTGACGATAACGTTACGTTGGATAAGTGTAGTCGCTTATCTATCGTCATTTAATACATAATATATGGCGTGGAAATGTTGAAAAATATGTATCTTCAATGGTGTCTATGGTCACTTTGGCGCGCATGGCATGTCAACTTATCATATAGAACGTGACCATCATAACCCAATTGTCACTTTGGATAAGTATGGTCGCTTATCTATGGTCACTTATTGCATAAATAGGTACTTGTCTAAAATCTTCATTTTGAGAGCTCAAAAATTACAATTTTAGCCCTCCTATCAATTTCGCAATTACGGTCATAGCTTATCAACTTCAAGTGTCCGGTGGTAACCAACTTGACGATAACGTTACGTTGGATAAGTGTAGTCGCTTATCTATCGTCATTTAATACATAATATATGGCGTGGAAATGTTGAAAAATATGTATCTTCAATGGTGTCTATGGTCACTTTTGCGCGCATGGCATGTCAACTTATCATATAGAACGTGACCATCATAACCCAATTGTCACTTTGGATAAGTATGGTCGCTTATCTATGGTCACTTATTGCATAAATAGGTACTTGTCTAAAATCTTCATTTTGAGAGCTCAAAAATTACAATTTTAGCCCTCCTATCAATTTCGCAATTACGGTCATAGCTTATCAACTTCAAGTGTCCGGTGGTAACCAACTTGACGATAACGTTACGTTGGATAAGTGTAGTCGCTTATCTATCGTCATTTAATACATAATATGTGGCGTGGAAATGTTGAAAAATATGTATCTTCAATGGTGTCTATGGTCACTTTGGCGCGCATGGCATGTCAACTTATCATATAGAACGTGACCATCATAACCCAATTGTCACTTTGGATAAGTATGGTCGCTTATCTATGGTCACTTATTGCATAAATAGGTACTTGTCTAAAATCTTCATTTTGAGAGCTCAAAAATTACAATTTTAGCCCTCCTATCAATTTCGCAATTACGGTCATAGCTTATCAACTTCAAGTGTCCGGTGGTAACCAACTTGACGATAACGTTACGTTGGATAAGTGTAGTCGCTTATCTATCGTCATTTAATACATAATATATGGCGTGGAAATGTTGAAAAATATGTATCTTCAATGGTGTCTATGGTCACTTTGGCGCGCATGGCATGTCAACTTGTCATATAGAACGTGACCATCATAACCCAATTGTCACTTTGGATAAGTATGGTCGCTTATCTATGGTCACTTATTGCATAAATAGGTACTTGTCTAAAATCTTCATTTTGAGAGCTCAAAAATTACAATTTTAGCCCTCCTATCAATTTCGCAATTACGGTCATAGCTTATCAACTTCAAGTGTCCGGTGGTAACCAACTTGACGATAACGTTACGTTGGATAAGTGTAGTCGCTTATCTATCGTCATTTAATACATAATATATGGCGTGGAAATGTTGAAAAATATGTATCTTCAATGGTGTCTATGGTCACTTTGGCGCGCATGGCATGTCAACTTATCATATAGAACGTGACCATCATAACCCAATTGTCACTTTGGATAAGTATGGTCGCTTATCTATGGTCACTTATTGCATAAATAGGTACTTGTCTAAAATCTTCATTTTGAGAGCTCAAAAATTACAATTTTAGCTCTCCTATCAATTTCGCAATTACGGTCATAGCTTATCAACTTCAAGTGTCCGGTGGTAACCAACTTGACGATAACGTTACGTTGGATAAGTGTAGTCGCTTATCTATCGTCATTTAATACATAATATATGGCGTGGAAATGTTGAAAAATATGTATCTTCCATGGTGTCTATGGTCACTTTGGCGCGCATGGCATGTCAACTTATCATATAGAACGTGACCATCATAACCCAATTGTCACTTTGGATAAGTATGGTCGCTTATCTATGGTCACTTATTGCATAAATAGGTACTTGTCTAAAATCTTCATTTTGAGAGCTCAAAAGTACAATTTTAGCCCTCCTATCAATTTCGCAATTACGGTCATAGCTTATCAACTTCAAGTGTCCGGTGGTAACCAACTTGACGATAACGTTACGTTGGATAAGTGTAGTCGCTTATCTATCGTCATTTAATACATAATATATGGCGTGGAAATGTTGAAAAATATGTATCTTCAATGGTGTCTATGGTCACTTTGGCGCGCATGGCATGTCAACTTATCATATAGAACGTGACCATCATAACCCAATTGTCACTTTGGATAAGTATGGTCGCTTATCTATGGTCACTTATTGCATAAATAGGTACTTGTCTAAAATCTTCATTTTGAGAGCTCAAAAATTACAATTTTAGCCCTCCTATCAATTTCGCAATTACGGTCATAGCTTATCAACTTCAAGTGTCCGGTGGTAACCAACTTGACGATAACGTTACGTTGGATAAGTGTAGTCGCTTATCTATCGTCATTTAATACATAATATATGGCGTGGAAATGTTGAAAAATATGTATCTTCAATGGTGTCTATGGTCACTTTGGCGCGCATGGCATGTCAACTTATCATATAGAACGTGACCATCATAACCCAATTGTCACTTTGGATAAGTATGGTCGCTTATCTATGGTCACTTATTGCATAAATAGGTACTTGTCTAAAATCTTCATTTGGAGAGCTCAAAAATTACAATTTTAGCCCTCCTATCAATTTCGCAATTACGGTCATAGCTTATCAACTTCAAGTGTCCGGTGGTAACCAACTTGACGATAACGTTACGTTGGATAAGTGTAGTCGCTTATCTATCGTCATTTAATACATAATATATGGCGTGGAAATGTTGAAAAATATGTATCTTCAATGGTGTCTATGGTCACTTTGGCGCGCATGGCATGTCAACTTATCATATAGAACGTGACCATCATAACCCAATTGTCACTTTGGATAAGTATGGTCGCTTATCTATGGTCACTTATTGCATAAATAGGTACTTGTCTAAAATCTTCATTTGGAGAGCTCAAAAATTACAATTTTAGCCCTCCTATCAATTTCGCAATTACGGTCATAGCTTATCAACTTCAAGTGTCCGGTGGTAACCAACTTGACGATAACGTTACGTTGGATAAGTGTAGTCGCTTATCTATCGTCATTTAATACATAATATATGGCGTGGAAATGTTGAAAAATATGTATCTTCAATGGTGTCTATGGTCACTTTGGCGCGCATGGCATGTCAACTTATCATATAGAACGTGACCATCATAACCCAATTGTCACTTTGGATAAGTATGGTCGCTTATCTATGGTCACTTATTGCATAAATAGGTACTTGTCTAAAATCTTCATTTTGAGAGCTCAAAAATTACAATTTTAGCCCTCCTATCAATTTCGCAATTACGGTCATAGCTTATCAACTTCAAGTGTCCGGTGGTAACCAACTTGACGATAACGTTACGTTGGATAAGTGTAGTCGCTTATCTATCGTCATTTAATACATAATATATGGCGTGGAAATGTTGAAAAATATGTATCTTCAATGGTGTCTATGGTCACTTTGGCGCGCATGGCATGTCAACTTATCATATAGAACGTGACCATCATAACCCAATTGTCACTTTGGATAAGTATGGTCGCTTATCTATGGTCACTTATTGCATAAATAGGTACTTGTCTAAAATCTTCATTTTGAGAATTCAAAAATTACAATTTTAGCCCTCCTATCAATTTCGCAATTACGGTCATAGCTTATCAACTTCAAGTGTCCGGTGGTAACCAACTTGACGATAACGTTACGTTGGATAAGTGTAGTCGCTTATCTATCGTCATTTAATACATAATATATGGCGTGGAAATGTTGAAAAATATGTATCTTCAATGGTGTCTTTGGTCACTTTGGCGCGCATGGCATGTCAACTTATCATATAGAACGTGACCATCATAACCCAATTGTCACTTTGGATAAGTATGGTCGCTTATCTATGGTCACTTATTGCATAAATAGGTACTTGTCTAAAATCTTCATTTTGAGAATTCAAAAATTACAATTTTAGCCCTCCTATCAATTTCGCAATTACGGTCATAGCTTATCAACTTCAAGTGTCCGGTGGTAACCAACTTGACGATAACGTTACGTTGGATAAGTGTAGTCGCTTATCTATCGTCATTTAATACATAATATATGGCGTGGAAATGTTGAAAAATATGTATCTTCAATGGTGTCTTTGGTCACTTTGGCGCGCATGGCATGTCAACTTATCATATAGAACGTGACCATCATAACCCAATTGTCACTTTGGATAAGTATGGTCGCTTATCTATGGTCACTTATTGCATAAATAGGTACTTGTCTAAAATCTTCATTTTGAGAGCTCAAAAATTACAATTTTAGCCCTCCTATCAATTTCGCAATTACGGTCATAGCTTATCAACTTCAAGTGTCCGGTGGTAACCAACTTGACGATAACGTTACGTTGGATAAGTGTAGTCGCTTATCTATCGTCATTTAATACATAATATATGGCGTGGAAATGTTGAAAAATATGTATCTTCAATGGTGTCTATGGTCACTTTGGCGCGCATGGCATGTCAACTTATCATATAGAACGTGACCATCATAACCCAATTGTCACTTTGGATAAGTATGGTCGCTTATCTATGGTCACTTATTGCATAAATAGGTACTTGTCTAAAATCTTCATTTTGAGAGCTCAAAATATACAATTTTAGCCCTCCTATCAATTTCGCAATTACGGTCATAGCTTATCAACTTCAAGTGTCCGGTGGTAACCAACTTGACGATAACGTTACGTTGGATAAGTGTAGTCGCTTATCTATCGTCATTTAATACATAATATATGGCGTGGAAATGTTGAAAAATATGTATCTTCAATGGTGTCTATGGCACTTTGGCGCGCATGGCATGTCAACTTATCATATAGAACGTGACCATCATAACCCAATTGTCACTTTGGATAAGTATGGTCGCTTATCTATGGTCACTTATTGCATAAATAGGTACTTGTCTAAATCTTCATTTTGAGAGCTCAAAAATTACAATTTTAGCCCTCCTATCAATTTCGCAATTACGGTCATAGCTTATCAACTTCAAGTGTCCGGTGGTAACCAACTTGACGATAACGTTACGTTGGATAAGTGTAGTCGCTTATCTATCGTCATTTAATACATAATATATGGCGTGGAAATGTTGAAAAATATGTATCTTCAATGGTGTCTATGGTCACTTTGGCGCGCATGGCATGTCAACTTATCATATAGAACGTGACCATCATAACCCAATTGTCACTTTGGATAAGTATGGTCGCTTATCTATGGTCACTTATTGCATAAATAGGTACTTGTCTAAAATCTTCATTTTGAGAGCTCAAAAATTACAATTTTAGCCCTCCTATCAATTTCGCAATTACGGTCATAGCTTATCAACTTCAAGTGTCCGGTGGTAACCAACTTGACGATAACGTTACGTTGGATAAGTGTAGTCGCTTATCTATCGTCATTTAATACATAATATATGGCGTGAAAATGTTGAAAAATATGTATCTTCAATGGTGTCTATGGTCACTTTGGCGCGCATGGCATGTCAACTTATCATATAGAACGTGACCATCATAACCCAATTGTCACTTTGGATAAGTATGGTCGCTTATCTATGGTCACTTATTGCATAAATAGGTACTTGTCTAAAATCTTCATTTTGAGAGCTCAAAAATTACAATTTTAGCCCTCCTATCAATTTCGCAATTACGGTCATAGCTTATCAACTTCAAGTGTCCGGTGGTAACCAACTTGACGATAACGTTACGTTGGATAAGTGTAGTCGCTTATCTATCGTCATTTAATACATAATATATGGCGTGGAAATGTTGAAAAATATGTATCTTCAATGGTGTCTATGGTCACTTTGGCGCGCATGGCATGTCAACTTATCATATAGAACGTGACCATCATAACCCAATTGTCACTTTGGATAAGTATGGTCGCTTATCTATGGTCACTTATTGCATAAATAGGTACTTGTCTAAAATCTTCATTTTGAGAGCTCAAAATTACAATTTTAGCCCTCCTATCAATTTCGCAATTACGGTCATAGCTTATCAACTTCAAGTGTCCGGTGGTAACCAACTTGACGATAACGTTACGTTGGATAAGTGTAGTCGCTTATCTATCGTCATTTAATACATAATATATGGCGTGGAAATGTTGAAAAATATGTATCTTCAATGGTGTCTATGGTCACTTTGGCGCGCATGGCATGTCAACTTATCATATAGAACGTGACCATCATAACCCAATTGTCACTTTGGATAAGTATGGTCGCTTATCTATGGTCACTTATTGCATAAATAGGTACTTGTCTAAAATCTTCATTTTGAGAGCTCAAAAATTACAATTTTAGCCCTCCTATCAATTTCGCAATTACGGTCATAGCTTATCAACATCAAGTGTCCGGTGGTAACCAACTTGACGATAACGTTACGTTGGATAAGTGTAGTCGCTTATCTATCGTCATTTAATACATAATATATGGCGTGGAAATGTTGAAAAATATGTATCTTCAATGGTGTCTATGGTCACTTTGGCGCGCATGGCATGTCAACTTATCATATAGAACGTGACCATCATAACCCAATTGTCACTTTGGATAAGTATGGTCGCTTATCTATGGTCACTTATTGCATAAATAGGTACTTGTCTAAAATCTTCATTTGGAGAGCTCAAAAATTACAATTTTAGCCCTCCTATCAATTTCGCAATTACGGTCATAGCTTATCAACTTCAAGTGTCCGGTGGTAACCAACTTGACGATAACGTTACGTTGGATAAGTGTAGTCGCTTATCTATCGTCATTTAATACATAATATATGGCGTGGAAATGTTGAAAAATATGTATCTTCAATGGTGTCTATGGTCACTTTGGCGCGCATGGCATGTCAACTTATCATATAGAACGTGACCATCATAACCCAATTGTCACTTTGGATAAGTATGGTCGCTTATCTATGGTCACTTATTGCATAAATAGGTACTTGTCTAAAATCTTCATTTTGAGAGCTCAAAAATTACAATTTTAGCCCTCCTATCAATTTCTCAATTACGGTCATAGCTTATCAACTTCAAGTGTCCGGTGGTAACCAACTTGACGATAACGTTACGTTGGATAAGTGTAGTCGCTTATCTATCGTCATTTAATACATAATATATGGCGTGGAAATGTTGAAAAATATGTATCTTCAATGGTGTCTATGGTCACTTTGGCGCGCATGGCATGTCAACTTATCATATAGAACGTGACCATCATAACCCAATTGTCACTTTGGATAAGTATGGTCGCTTATCTATGGTCACTTATTGCATAAATAGGTACTTGTCTAAAATCTTCATTTTGAGAGCTCAAAAATTACAATTTTAGCCCTCCTATCAATTTCGCAATTACGGTCATAGCTTATCAACTTCAAGTGTCCGGTGGTAACCAACTTGACGATAACGTTACGTTGGATAAGTGTAGTCGCTTATCTATCGTCATTTAATACATAATATATGGCGTGGAAATGTTGAAAAATATGTATCTTCAATGGTGTCTATGGTCACTTTGGCGCGCATGGCATGTCAACTTATCATATAGAACGTGACCATCATAACCCAATTGTCACTTTTGATAAGTATGGTCGCTTATCTATGGTCACTTATTGCATAAATAGGTACTTGTCTAAAATCTTCATTTTGAGAGCTCAAAAATTACAATTTTAGCCCTCCTATCAATTTCGCAATTACGGTCATAGCTTATCAACTTCAAGTGTCCGGTGGTAACCAACTTGACGATAACGTTACGTTGGATAAGTGTAGTCGCTTATCTATCGTCATTTATTACATAATATATGGCGTGGAAATGTTGAAAAATATGTATCTTCAATGGTGTCTATGGTCACTTTGGCGCGCATGGCATGTCAACTTATCATATAGAACGTGACCATCATAACCCAATTGTCACTTTGGATAAGTATGGTCGCTTATCTATGGTCACTTATTGCATAAATAGGTACTTGTCTAAAATCTTCATTTTGAGAGCTCAAAAATTACAATTTTAGCCCTCCTATCAATTTCGCAATTACGGTCATAGCTTATCAACTTCAAGTGTCCGGTGGTAACCAACTTGACGATAACGTTACGTTGGATAAGTGTAGTCGCTTATCTATCGTCATTTAATACATAATATATGGCGTGGAAATGTTGAAAAATATGTATCTTCAATGGTGTCTATGGTCACTTTGGCGCGCATGGCATGTCAACTTATCATATAGAACGTGACCATCATAACCCAATTGTCACTTTGGATAAGTATGGTCGCTTATCTATGGTCACTTATTGCATAAATAGGTACTTGTCTAAAATCTTCATTTTGAGAGCTCAAAAATTACAATTTTAGCCCTCCTATCAATTTCGCAATTACGGTCATAGCTTATCAACTTCAAGTGTCCGGTGGTAACCAACTTGACGATAACGTTACGTTGGATAAGTGTAGTCGCTTATCTATCGTCATTTAATACATAATATATGGCGTGGAAATGTTGAAAAATATGTATCTTCAATGGTGTCTATGGTCACTTTGGCGCGCATGGCATGTCAACTTATCATATAGAACGTGACCATCATAACCCAATTGTCACTTTGGATAAGTATGGTCGCTTATCTATGGTCACTTATTGCATAAATAGGTACTTGTCTAAAATCTTCATTTTGAGAGCTCAAAAATTACAATTTTAGCCCTCCTATCAATTTCGCAATTACGGTCATAGCTTATCAACTTCAAGTGTCCGGTGGTAACCAACTTGACGATAACGTTACGTTGGATAAGTGTAGTCGCTTATCTATCGTCATTTAATACATAATATATGGCGTGGAAATGTTGAAAATATGTATCTTCAATGGTGTCTATGGTCACTTTGGCGCGCATGGCATGTCAACTTATCATATAGAACGTGACCATCATAACCCAATTGTCACTTTGGATAAGTATGGTCGCTTATCTATGGTCACTTATTGCATAAATAGGTACTTGTCTAAAATCTTCATTTTGAGAGCTCAAAAATTACAATTTTAGCCCTCCTATCAATTTCGCAATTACGGTCATAGCTTATCAACTTCAAGTGTCCGGTGGTAACCAACTTGACGATAACGTTACGTTGGATAAGTGTAGTCGCTTATCTATCGTCATTTAATACATAATATATGGCGTGGAAATGTTGAAAAATATGTATCTTCAATGGTGTCTATGGTCACTTTGGCGCGCATGGCATGTCAACTTATATAGAACGTGACCATCATAACCCAATTGTCACTTTGGATAAGTATGGTCGCTTATCTATGGTCACTTATTGCATAAATAGGTACTTGTCTAAAATCTTCATTTTGAGAGCTCAAAAATTACAATTTTAGCCCTCCTATCAATTTCGCAATTACGGTCATAGCTTATCAACTTCAAGTGTCCGGTGGTAACCAACTTGACGATAACGTTACGTTGGATAAGTGTAGTCGCTTATCTATCGTCATTTAATACATAATATATGGCGTGGAAATGTTGAAAAATATGTATCTTCAATGGTGTCTATGGTCACTTTGGCGCGCATGGCATGTCAACTTATCATATAGAACGTGACCATCATAACCCAATTGTCACTTTGGATAAGTATGGTCGCTTATCTATGGTCACTTATTGCATAAATAGGTACTTGTCTAAAATCTTCATTTTGAGAGCTCAAAAATTACAATTTTAGCCCTCCTATCAATTTCGCAATTACGGTCATAGCTTATCAACTTCAAGTGTCCGGTGGTAACCAACTTGACGATAACGTTACGTTGGATAAGTGTAGTCGCTTATCTATCGTCATTTAATACATAATATATGGCGTGGAAATGTTGAAAAATATGTATCTTCAATGGTGTCTATGGTCACTTTGGCGCGCATGGCATGTCAACTTATCATATAGAACGTGACCATCATAACCCAATTGTCACTTTGGATAAGTATGGTCGCTTATCTATGGTCACTTATTGCATAAATAGGTACTTGTCTAAAATCTTCATTTTGAGAGCTCAAAAATTACAATTTTAGCCCTCCTATCAATTTCGCAATTACGGTCATAGCTTATCAACTTCAAGTGTCCGGTGGTAACCAACTTGACGATAACGTTACGTTGGATAAGTGTAGTCGCTTATCTATCGTCATTTAATACATAATATATGGCGTGGAAATGTTGAAAAATATGTATCTTCAATGGTGTCTATGGTCACTTTGGCGCGCATGGCATGTCAACTTATCATATAGAACGTGACCATCATAACCCAATTGTCACTTTGGATAAGTATGGTCGCTTATCTATGGTCACTTATTGCATAAATAGGTACTTGTCTAAAATCTTCATTTTGAGAGCTCAAAAATTACAATTTTAGCCCTCCTATCAATTTCTCAATTACGGTCATAGCTTATCAACATCAAGTGTCCGGTGGTAACCAACTTGACGATAACGTTACGTTGGATAAGTGTAGTCGCTTATCTATCGTCATTTAATACATAATATATGGCGTGGAAATGTTGAAAAATATGTATCTTCAATGGTGTCTATGGTCACTTTGGCGCGCATGGCATGTCAACTTATCATATAGAACGTGACCATCATAACCCAATTGTCACTTTGGATAAGTATGGTCGCTTATCTATGGTCACTTATTGCATAAATAGGTACTTGTCTAAAATCTTCATTTTGAGAGCTCAAAAATTACAATTTTAGCCCTCCTATCAATTTCGCAATTACGGTCATAGCTTATCAACTTCAAGTGTCCGGTGGTAACCAACTTGACGATAACGTTACGTTGGATAAGTGTAGTCGCTTATCTATCGTCATTTAATACATAATATATGGCGTGGAAATGTTGAAAAATATGTATCTTCAATGGTGTCTATGGTCACTTTGGCGCGCATGGCATGTCAACTTATCATATAGAACGTGACCATCATAACCCAATTGTCACTTTGGATAAGTATGGTCGCTTATCTATGGTCACTTATTGCATAAATAGGTACTTGTCTAAAATCTTCATTTTGAGAGCTCAAAAATTACAATTTTAGCCCTCCTATCAATTTCGCAATTACGGTCATAGCTTATCAACTTCAAGTGTCCGGTGGTAACCAACTTGACGATAACGTTACGTTGGATAAGTGTAGTCGCTTATCTATCGTCATTTAATACATAATATGTGGCGTGGAAATGTTGAAAAATATGTATCTTCAATGGTGTCTATGGTCACTTTGGCGCGCATGGCATGTCAACTTATCATATAGAACGTGACCATCATAACCCAATTGTCACTTTGGATAAGTATGGTCGCTTATCTATGGTCACTTATTGCATAAATAGGTACTTGTCTAAAATCTTCATTTTGAGAGCTCAAAAATTACAATTTTAGCCCTCCTATCAATTTCGCAATTACGGTCATAGCTTATCAACTTCAAGTGTCCGGTGGTAACCAACTTGACGATAACGTTACGTTGGATAAGTGTAGTCGCTTATCTATCGTCATTTAATACATAATATATGGCGTGGAAATGTTGAAAAATATGTATCTTCAATGGTGTCTATGGTCACTTTGGCGCGCATGGCATGTCAACTTATCATATAGAACGTGACCATCATAACCCAATTGTCACTTTGGATAAGTATGGTCGCTTATCTATGGTCACTTATTGCATAAATAGGTACTTGTCTAAAATCTTCATTTTGAGAGCTCAATATATACAATTTTAGCCCTCCTATCAATTTCGCAATTACGGTCATAGCTTATCAACTTCAAGTGTCCGGTGGTAACCAACTTGACGATAACGTTACGTTGGATAAGTGTAGTCGCTTATCTATCGTCATTTAATACATAATATATGGCGTGGAAATGTTGAAAAATATGTATCTTCAATGGTGTCTATGGTCACTTTGGCGCGCATGGCATGTCAACTTATCATATAGAACGTGACCATCATAACCCAATTGTCACTTTGGATAAGTATGGTCGCTTATCTATGGTCACTTATTGCATAAATAGGTACTTGTCTAAAATCTTCATTTTGAGAGCTCAAAAATTACAATTTTAGCCCTCCTATCAATTTCGCAATTACGGTCATAGCTTATCAACTTCAAGTGTCCGGTGGTAACCAACTTGACGATAACGTTACGTTGGATAAGTGTAGTCGCTTATCTATCGTCATTTAATACATAATATATGGCGTGGAAATGTTGAAAAATATGTATCTTCAATGGTGTCTATGGTCACTTTGGCGCGCATGGCATGTCAACTTATCATATAGAACGTGACCATCATAACCCAATTGTCACTTTGGATAAGTATGGTCGCTTATCTATGGTCACTTATTGCATAAATAGGTACTTGTCTAAAATCTTCATTTTGAGAGCTCAAAAATTACAATTTTAGCCCTCCTATCAATTTCGCAATTACGGTCATAGCTTATCAACTTCAAGTGTCCGGTGGTAACCAACTTGACGATAACGTTACGTTGGATAAGTGTAGTCGCTTATCTATCGTCATTTAATACATAATATATGGCGTGGAAATGTTGAAAAATATGTATCTTCAATGGTGTCTATGGTCACTTTGGCGCGCATGGCATGTCAACTTATCATATAGAACGTGACCATCATAACCCAATTGTCACTTTGGATAAGTATGGTCGCTTATCTATGGTCACTTATTGCATAAATAGGTACTTGTCTAAAATCTTCATTTTGAGAGCTCAAAAATTACAATTTTAGCCCTCCTATCAATTTCGCAATTACGGTCATAGCTTATCAACTTCAAGTGTCCGGTGGTAACCAACTTGACGATAACGTTACGTTGGATAAGTGTAGTCGCTTATCTATCGTCATTTAATACATAATATATGGCGTGGAAATGTTGAAAAATATGTATCTTCAATGGTGTCTATGGTCACTTTGGCGCGCATGGCATGTCAACTTATCATATAGAACGTGACCATCATAACCCAATTGTCACTTTGGATAAGTATGGTCGCTTATCTATGGTCACTTATTGCATAAATAGGTACTTGTCTAAAATCTTCATTTTGAGAGCTCAAAAATTACAATTTTAGCCCTCCTATCAATTTCGCAATTACGGTCATAGCTTATCAACTTCAAGTGTCCGGTGGTAACCAACTTGACGATAACGTTACGTTGGATAAGTGTAGTCGCTTATCTATCGTCATTTAATACATAATATATGGCGTGGAAATGTTGAAAAATATGTATCTTCAATGGTGTCTATGGTCACTTTGGCGCGCATGGCATGTCAACTTATCATATAGAACGTGACCATCATAACCCAATTGTCACTTTGGATAAGTATGGTCGCTTATCTATGGTCACTTATTGCATAAATAGGTACTTGTCTAAAATCTTCATTTTGAGAGCTCAAAAATTACAATTTTAGCCCTCCTATCAATTTCGCAATTACGGTCATAGCTTATCAACTTCAAGTGTCCGGTGGTAACCAACTTGACGATAACGTTACGTTGGATAAGTGTAGTCGCTTATCTATCGTCATTTAATACATAATATATGGCGTGGAAATGTTGAAAAATATGTATCTTCAATGGTGTCTATGGTCACTTTGGCGCGCATGGCATGTCAACTTATCATATAGAACGTGACCATCATAACCCAATTGTCACTTTGGATAAGTATGGTCGCTTATCTATGGTCACTTATTGCATAAATAGGTACTTGTCTAAAATCTTCATTTTGAGAGCTCAGAAATTACAATTTTAGCCCTCCTATCAATTTCTCAATTACGGTCATAGCTTATCAACTTCAAGTGTCCGGTGGTAACCAACTTGACGATAACGTTACGTTGGATAAGTGTAGTCGCTTATCTATCGTCATTTAATACATAATATATGGCGTGGAAATGTTGAAAAATATGTATCTTCAATGGTGTCTATGGTCACATTGGCGCGCATGGCATGTCAACTTATCATATAGAACGGGACCATCATAACCCAATTGTCACTTTGGATAAGTATGGTCGCTTATCTATGGTCACTTATTGCATAAATAGGTACTTGTCTAAAATCTTCATTTTGAGAGCTCAAAAATTACAATTTTAGCCCTCCTATCAATTTCGCAATTACGGTCATAGCTTATCAACTTCAAGTGTCCGGTGGTAACCAACTTGACGATAACGTTACGTTGGATAAGTGTAGTCGCTTATCTATCGTCATTTAATACATAATATGTGGCGTGGAAATGTTGAAAAATATGTATCTTCAATGGTGTCTATGGTCACTTTGGCGCGCATGGCATGTCAACTTATCATATAGAACGTGACCATCATAACCCAATTGTCACTTTGGATAAGTATGGTCGCTTATCTATGGTCACTTATTGCATAAATAGGTACTTGTCTAAAATCTTCATTTTGAGAGCTCAAAAATTACAATTTTAGCCCTCCTATCAATTTCGCAATTACGGTCATAGCTTATCAACATCAAGTGTCCGGTGGTAACCAACTTGACGATAACGTTACGTTGGATAAGTGTAGTCGCTTATCTATCGTCATTTAATACATAATATGTGGCGTGGAAATGTTGAAAAATATGTATCTTCAATGGTGTCTATGGTCACTTTGGCGCGCATGGCATGTCAACTTATCATATAGAACGGGACCATCATAACCCAATTGTCACTTTGGATAAGTATGGTCGCTTATCTATGGTCACTTATTGCATAAATAGGTACTTGTCTAAAATCTTCATTTTGAGAGCTCAAAAATTACAATTTTAGCCCTCCTATCAATTTCTCAATTACGGTCATAGCTTATCAACTTCAAGTGTCCGGTGGTAACCAACTTGACGATAACGTTACGTTGGATAAGTGTAGTCGCTTATCTATCGTCATTTAATACATAATATGTGGCGTGGAAATGTTGAAAAATATGTATCTTCAATGGTGTCTATGGTCACTTTGGCGCGCATGGCATGTCAACTTATCATATAGAACGTGACCATCATAACCCAATTGTCACTTTGGATAAGTATGGTCGCTTATCTATGGTCACTTATTGCATAAATAGGTACTTGTCTAAAATCTTCATTTTGAGAGCTCAAAAATTACAATTTTAGCCCTCCTATCAATTTCGCAATTACGGTCATAGCTTATCAGCTTCAAGTGTCCAGTGGTATTCAACTTGACGATAACGTTTCGTTGGATAAGTGTAGTCGCTTATCTATCGTCATTTAATACATAATATATGGCGTGGAAATGTTGAAAAATATGTATCTTCAATGGTGTCTATGGTCAATTTGGCGCGCATGGCATGTCAACTTGTCATATAGAACGTGACTATCATAACCCAATTGTCACTTTGGATAAGTATGGTCGCTTATCTATGGTCACTTATTGCATAAATAGGTACTTGTCTAAAATCTTCATTTTGAGAGCTCAAAAATTACAATTTTAGCCCTCCTATCAATTTCGCAATTACGGTCATAGCTTATCAACTTCAAGTGTCCGGTGGTAACCAACTTGACGATAACGTTACGTTGGATAAGTGTAGGCGCTTATCTATCGTCATTTAATACATAATATATGGCGTGGAAATGTTGAAAAATATGTATCTTCAATGGTGTCTATGGTCACTTTGGCGCGCATGGCATGTCAACTTATCATATAGAACGTGACCATCATAACCCAATTGTCACTTTGGATAAGTATGGTCGCTTATCTATGGTCACTTATTGCATAAATAGGTACTTGTCTAAAATCTTCATTTTGAGAGCTCAAAAATTACAATTTTAGCCCTCCTATCAATTTCGCAATTACGGTCATAGCTTATCAACTTCAAGTGTCCGGTGGTAACCAACTTGACGATAACGTTACGTTGGATAAGTGTAGTCGCTTATCTATCGTCATTTAATACATAATATATGGCGTAGAAATGTTGAAAAATATGTATCTTCAATGGTGTCTATGGTCACTTTGGCGCGCATGGCATGTCAACTTATCATATAGAACGTGACCATCATAACCCAATTGTCACTTTGGATAAGTATGGTCGCTTATCTATGGTCACTTATTGCATAAATAGGTACTTGTCTAAAATCTTCATTTTGAGAGCTCAAAAATTACAATTTTAGCCCTACTATCAATTTCGCAATTACGGTCATAGCTTATCAACTTCAAGTGTCCGGTGGTAACCAACTTGACGATAACGTTACGTTGGATAAGTGTAGTCGCTTATCTATCGTCATTTAATACATAATATATGGCGTGGAAATGTTGAAAAATATGTATCTTCAATGGCGTCTATGGGCACTTTGGCGCGCATGGCATGTCAACTTATCATATAGAACGTGACCATCATAACCCAATTGTCACTTTGGATAAGTATGGTCGCTTATCTATGGTCACTTATTGCATAAATAGGTACTTGTCTAAAATCTTCATTTTGAGAGCTCAAAAATTACAATTTTAGCCCTCCTATCAATTTCGCAATTACGGTCATAGCCTATCAACATCAAGTGTCCGGTGGTAACCAACTTGACGATAACGTTACGTTGGATAAGTGTAGTTCGCTGATCTATCGTCATTTAATACATAATATATGGCGTGGAAATGTTGAAAAATATGTATCTTCAATGGTGTCTATAGTCACTTTGGCGCGCATGGCATGTCAACTTATCATATAGAACGTCTCCATCATAACCCAATTGTCACTTTGGATAAGTATGGTCGCTTATCTATGGTCACTTATTGCATAAATAGGTACTTGTCTAAAATCTTCATTTTGAGAGCTCAGAAATTACAATCCTAGCCCTCCTATCAATTTCTTAATTACGGTCATAGCTTATCAACTTCAAGTGTCCGGTGGTAATCAACTTGACGATAACGTTTCGTTGGATAAGTGTAGTTCGCTTATCTATCGTCATTTAATGCATAATATATGGCGTTGAAATGTTGAAAAATATGTATCTTCAATGGTGTCTATGGTCACTTTGGCGCGCATGGCATGTCAACTTATCATATAGAACGGGACCATCATAACCCAATTGTCACTTTGGATAAGTATGGTCGCTTATCTATGGTCACTTATTGCATAAATAGGTACTTGTCTAAAATCTTCATTTTGAGAGCTCAAAAATTACAATTTTAGCCCTCCTATCAATTTCTCAATTACGGTCATAGCTTATCAACATCAAGTGTCCGGTGGTAACCAACTTGACGATAACGTTACGTTGGATAAGTGTAGTCGCTTATCTATCGTCATTTTGTAGAGAATTATGCTTTATATGAGTGAAATGCTTAATACAATGCAATTCAATTCTCTATAATTGTGCTTTAAGAGATGATTCGTCCCACAGTGTAGAAATATTTAAGATGCGTATGTTATCAATGCAAATAAACAACACTTCTCGGTTAATTTAGACAAAACCAATTCGTGATCAAAAGGGGGGAGAGACAACTGAATGTGTATGACAGAATTAGAAGCAAAACTGAAACAAACATAAATCACAAACGGTACATGGACAAAACCTTCAACTGTATTTACTACAGCCTTTCGTGTACGCTTAGTAATTCAGGATTGAAACAAATATTCATTAAAGATCGTTTACTGTAAAATACCTTAAGTTATTCCACCTCGGTCCAGCTCAGTCCTCACAAGAGTTTGCTGATTTAAGCAGTTAAGCGAGATTGATCGCACAAAATCTTGTTTACGAAAATTAGTAATATTTAATTACTAATTAGTAAATGAAATACTTATCAAGTTAAACTTACAATATACTTAGAAAACGAATCTCAGTATTCCAATGGGAAGTTAGCTGAGGTAAATAAGGCTACTGGAGACTGAGGTCCATCCAGAGCAATTAACTCGACAAGAGACAAATAGAAAATCAACCACGAGACAAAGGTGACCAAGGAATTTATAACCTCGGTGCCTTTGTCCTATCATTATATGTATGCGTAGCTTGGACCGATAACCGAGAACTTCACCTAGGTACATACAATTAATGTAAACGCATAATTTGGATATTTACAAAAAGGAAACTTAGCATGCACTACCATTCGTTGTCGTAAGGAATATATGAATTCCTTACACTCCTCTTCCCTTAAAATCATCCTTACACATAAATTTTTATTTCAAAATATAGTAATTATTGTACAATTCGAATATAAGATGATAATTTGGTGGTCAATTAGAAATTAATTCAAAGGAACACTTTTTCAATAAGTCATGGTGTAACGGTAAGTAATAATACAAACAAATCACTAAGGAAAATGTAAGCAAATAGAATTACAGCAACAAATGACAATAAGATATTATGGCACAGATTATATATTTTAAGAATCAGATAGTTGTAAAAGGGTCTCTTCAACTTCTGGGGGAATATCCATTTGTGAATCTAAATCGATAATGTTTGTAGAAAGATTCATTTCAGAAAGTGTTTGGGAAACATTGTCCGTGGTTACAGCAGAACTTGGTGTATAAGTTGCACTAGAATGCACACTGGACGTAGATTTTGGGACATATTCTTCGTCGTCGCTAGACAATACTATAGGAAGTGGAAGACACTTCGATAATGGTGTAAGACAGGCATGCATGGCTGCTTCTTGTTGCAGAATCCGCATTTGTCGTTTTTCTTTTCGTCGCTTTTGATGACGGAATTGTCTCTCAATTGCGATTTTTGTTTTGGGTTTAGTACTCTTTATTTGAGAGTTGTGGAATAGGGCCACGGGTTTTTGCATAAAAGGAGATTTAACAATGCGGTTTAGAGCATTTTGTTTGTCTTCATGCTTTTGTTGTTTTACAGAGTTAATGAAATTCGTGCTACATGCATTTGACGTTATCTTTCGCTTTCTCTTGCTAAGTGTCTTTTCCGAAAATATTACAGCGGGAGTTGGATCAGGTGCCAATGGCAAGTTAAGATCAACAGGCACAATATGTTTAACGTTAGTAAAGAAAGTGAAATCGTTTAATATTGACACGATCTGGGTATCCGTCAATGGTTGAGAAAGTGGTGTTGCAATGGGGACATACGGGCCTTTATTTGGTTTCCGTAAGGGTGGCGATCTCGGTGAAGCAAGAACGGTACGAGTGTTAGTATTAATGTCTCGAATTACAACGGTTGCTTCAGGATCATAAATTAAATTAGTAGTAAAATCGTCGTTATCTGGATCTGTTTCTGATACAAGAATTCCTCTGTCCACGTAGGATGTCGAGTCATTTGCTTGTGTCAGTTCTCTCTTTTGTTGCAAACTGTATTTATCCCAGAGCTTAAGAGTTTTTAGATAAGGGCTCTCTGGAGTTTGGCAAAATACACTGCGAGAGAGTTTTAAGTTTGAACTTGGCAAACTGGGGTGGACAGGTAACATGGGGTTATAGCAGTTATTGAACAGATAAGGATTGGGGATCCACTGTTGGAACATCAGTGGTGGCGGCATTCGAAATCGCCCCGGATGGTTTGGAAATCTCTCCATCTGTTCGTTCAAAATACGGGCTCAATTCATTTGCATGAACCTTTAAGACTGACTGTTTGGATAGACCTGAATATAAGTCGTACACATTCGTAGAAATCTTTTGGGTGATCACGTAAGGGCCTTCCCGTTTGTCGGCTAGTTTAGCAGAGAATGCTTTACTAGCATCCGAGAGAAAGTGTGTTTTGAGCATGACCTTATCTCCGACAGAATAGCTACGACTTTTGCATTTTCTATTATAAGCAGATATGTAACTTTCTTGGCTTTTGACAATGTTCTCATGTGCAAAATTATGAATCAAATTCATCCTATTTCCAAATTCAAGAAATGAAGAACTGCAAGGACTTGGCAATTCTAGTTTGTTGTCGAAAGGTATTCTGAACTCTCTGCCAGTGCTTAAATAGGCTGGTGAGAATCCAGTAGTGTCGTTTACTGCTGACCTCAAAGCAAGTCCCAGTTCTGTCAATGAAGTATCCCATAGCTTAGATCTATTGTCAATATAGGCTACAATCATTGACTTAATAGTCTCATTATATCTTTCTAGTGATGTTTGCCTGAGCATGATAAGGCGATATATGGAATTGTTTAATTCCGAGTAAGGAGCACCAATCCGTAAAATACGCAGAAACGAATTGTGTGCCATTATCAGTAAGTAGACACTGCGGAAGTCCCCAATGAGAAAATATATCCCATAGCTGCGCAACTATAGTTTCTGATTTTGCAGTGCGTAATGGGCGTAAAAATACGTATTTTGTAAAGGAGTCTACAACAACCAGCAAATACTGGCTTTGAAAACGACCCTTAGGATACGGTCCCATCAAATCGGCTGCAAGTGTATTCCATGCACTATTTGTTACTACCGCATTTGCCGGCACAGGTGGAATTTTGGAAGGCTTAGTCCTTTGACATTGAACACAAGACTTGACATAAGAGATGACATCCTTTCTCATTGTTGGCCAGTAGACCCTAGACTCTAATCTCAGGTAAGTTTTACGAATGCCCAAGTGACCGGATAATGAATTATCGTGAAAAATGTGTAATATCTTAAGAATGAATGCCTTTGGTATACACACTCTCCAATACATATGTTCTTCTTCCCATGGTTTTCCTTTGGGACCTACATATCTCATAAGGAGACCATCTGGAAGCAAAAATGAACGTTGTATCTCTATTTTATTTGAAGAGTGCCCATTGGCTGTGTTAGTTAGATAATCGATAATGATCTTTAGCTCTGCATCTGACTTTTGCCCTTCAATAATACTCTGCCTAGTTATGGTAAAATCTTCTGATACAATCAAGTTCACTTCGTCAATTCTAATCAAAGCGTCCACTGGTTTCATGACACTGGAATTTCCTGGTCTATAAACCACATCAAAATTGAACTGTTGTAAAATCATGAACCAGTGTTCTAATCTTCCACTGGGTTCCTTAATGCCTTGTAACCAAGTTAAAGCTTGGTGATCAGTTTCAATCGTAAATTTTGTGTATTCTATATAGTGACGGAATTTCTTTATTCCGTATAACACTGCAAGTAATTCCTTTTCTGAAACCGAATATTTCAGTTGAGCGGAATTAAGAGATTGGCTGGCGAACCAGATAGGATATCTCACTTTGTTATATTCTTGCAATAAGATGGCTCCAATTTCGTAGTTAGAAGCATCCGTTTGTATAATAAACGGTTCATTTAAATCCGGTAAGCGCAGATGAGTAACATTGGACAGAGCATTTTTTAAATAGTCGAATGCTTGTTGCCTTTTCTCATTCCATGCAAATACTGTGTCTTTCTTTAATAATTCAGTAAGCGGTTTTGCATGTTCACTTGCGTTTGGCACAAATCTGCGATAGAAATTGAACAAGCCTAAAAATTTTAGTACGTCCTTTGGCTTTTTAGGGATAGGAAATGAATGTAGTGCTGATACTTTTTCAGGATCTGGGTGCACGTTTCCTGAGTCTATAATAAACCCCAAAAATTTTAGTCGTTTCCTGCATAGTTGTACTTTTTGTGGATGTATTGTTAAGCCAGCATTCTGTATTTTAGTTAATACAAGTTTCAAATGAACCAGATGATCTTCAAACGTTTTACTAAATATTATAATATCATCATAATAAACGCAAGCACATTTCCATTTTAAATCACCTAATATTTGATCCATACAACGTTGAAACGTACTTGGACTATTTGTCAATCCCATTGGCAATCTTTTAAATTGATATAGGCCTTTATGTGTCAAGAATGCTGTTTTTTGTCTATGTAGCTTATGTACGAGAAGTTGGAAAAACCCTTTTGTAAGATCTGCTGTAGTAATATAAGGGCAAGGCCCAAGCATTGCAATGTAATCCTCCATCAGTGACATTGGATACTTATCCGCTAATGTCAACTTATTAAGAGGTTTAAAGTTAATGACAAAACGCTGAGACCCATCAGGTTTTGGTAGTACAAATGCATTTGCCGACCAAGGGCTACACGACGGTTCTATGACATCGTAAGCAATAAGTTCGTCAAGGGTTTCCTCAAAAATCTTTCTTTTACCTGGAGTCATTGAATACATCCTAGCAGTTACAGGCTTAGCGTCTCCTGTATCGATATAATGTTCGTACAGAGTACACAGACCTGGCCGTCTAGAAAAAATTGGCAGAAATGGAATTATTGTGTCAGTTAATTCCGTAAGTTGTTCGCCAGATAAATGATCAGGTAAAGCAATGAGTTGATTAGCTGGGTCAACGTAGCTAATAGGCATGCTACTTTTTACAATTTCTGATTTTATTTCTGGTTCGAATTCCCATTGTGATAACGCCATTGCTGGAAAACTAAAATTTTCAGTATCGCAATTGTCAAAATGACTTTGCGTTAGGAGTGTTTCCTCTTCAGTTGGCGGATCTTGTAGATTTGCGATTCGCTCACTACGTAAAATTGACGGAGATGAAGTTACAATCTCAGTATTATCGATTATACTTTGAACACAATATTCTGGGAAGTCGTGAATAGGAGGTTTTGCAAAAGGAATGACCTTTTGACTCTCAATACCTTTTGTCCACCCACCGTATCCTATATATACACCAACAAGACTCTTTGCTAAAAAGTCTCTTCCTAATAAAACAGACTTAAGAGCCCCTTCAACCAGTACGAAATTTATTTTTTCTGAATATTCTGCATATTTTACATGAAGAGTAACTGATTCTCTTGTTACAGATTTTCCCTTTAAAAAGTTAATTGTTTTAGAAATTAATTTACATTGAATACCCTTTTTCCTAACTACATCAATAACACTGTCTCCAATAATGGATAAGGATGATCCACAGTCAAGCATAGCATGAAATTGATTTCCTAAAACTGTAGTCATAATATATGGTGCTGGAATTTGATTGCATGCTATTGTCATTGTTTCATCAATGTCGTTAAAAGGTATCGCCCGGTCCTCTACTGACGAACCGGGCTGCGAAAGTTTCCCTGGTTATTGTTTTTATTTGGGCAATTAGCCTTAAAGTGATCCAAAGAGTTGCAAATAAAACATCCCCTTTTACTCGGAGATGGGGTTGAGTTTCTACTATCTCTAGTAGAGTAGTCGCTCTGTGACGGAGTAGATGGTCTTCTTGGCGAAAATTGAGGATTTCTGTTATGGTTTGGTGAGACAGGAGGTTGGGAGGTAGAATAAAATGTGACCTTTTTCTTTGCTGGCTCATTGCTACTATGAAAGTAGGCAAATGGATCTACAGAAGCGGGATACAATTTTGGTGAGCTTTGATAGTTTACTTCAGCCGATGCAAATGTGTGCTCGTGACGGCTTACCGGCCGCCATGCTAATGAAGGCTCAAGGTTTCCTTGAGTCGGTGGTAGCTTGTAAGTGTGGTTTGCCTTTAGCAATTCCTGAGCACTTGTAGCTGCAACTTTTAGTTCTGCTAGTGAGCGGATGACTTTTCCTTGCAATGCTATTCTATACTCAGGGTGACATTGTCTGAGTACGCGGTGAACAATTACTTGCTCACTTACTTCCAAACCCAATCTTTCATAATAATCTAGGATGACTCGAATGTACGATGTTAATGTTTCGTTTGGTCCTTGTGAGCGGTCATCCAACTCCTTACGCAAATCCTCTACGTAGCCTATTGCCTGATACTCTGTCCTTAACCTGCGTTTAAAATTCTCCCAAGAAGTAAACGGTGGTTCATGTCTCAGCCAATTATAGGCGTCTTGAACTAACGCAAGTGGAATTACATATTGTATCATTTCTTGTTCTGTGTAGCCTACAATAGACTGGTATTTCTCAAGCTCTAGGAGAAAATCAAATGGTGTTTTTACATCATTTGCGCCAGAATATTTAGGGATTTTAATGTCGCTGGTTTTAAGGTGGTGAGAACGAGCTGCTTGTTGTTGAGGAGGTTGTTGGCCTAGGTTGAAGTTTAAATTACGTCTTGCTTGGCCGGGACCACCATTTGGTGTATTATAGTATCCTGCTCCGTTACTCCTAGCTTGTCCTTGGTAATCGTGATTTGAGTCGACTGGAATATTAGGATGTGCATTTACATGCCCTGAGTTTATGTGATGACGAGAATTTAAATTATCATTATTTCGATTTCCCTGTGCATGGTCTATCGGTTGAATAGGATCTCTGCCTTGACTTAAGCTATCTATTCTGGAATTTACATTTGCAAATGCCATTTGCATACCCTCCAGAACAGAAACTAAACGGCTGTTTTGCTGCTGCATAGCAGAAAAATTATGTTGCATGCTTGTTCCAAAGGTTGCAAGAGATTGAAGGATTTGTTGGTCTCGGAAAAGATTACCTGCATTAGGCAAATTAGAAGAATGTCCTTCGTTTGGTTGTGCGTCTTGTGCCACAATTGGAACGGGAATCGGATTGTCATTGTTTAAAACAATGTTAGGCTGTTCGACAGCAATGTTAGGAGCTATTTGAATATTCTCCTGGTCTTGTTGACCGTTTATCACAACTCGAGAAGGTGAGTTATGCGGTGGAGAGTGCACGACTCTCGCTCTACCTGCATTACTAAGACCTGAGGGATTTTGTGCCGGGCCCTGACTTCTGTTCCCCTGTCTTCGAGATGCGCTCATGTTTGTCGCAAAATAAAACGCCAAAATTCAAAATAAAATTGCTCAAAATTTAAAGATAAATTCTACAAACTGTATCCTGGCAGGGTCGCCATAAATTGTAGAGAATTATGCTTTATATGAGTGAAATGCTTAATACAATGCAATTCAATTCTCTATAATTGTGCTTTAAGAGATGATTCGTCCCACAGTGTAGAAATATTTAAGATGCGTATGTTATCAATGCAAATAAACAACACTTCTCGGTTAATTTAGACAAAACCAATTCGTGATCAAAAGGGGGGAGAGACAACTGAATGTGTATGACAGAATTAGAAGCAAAACTGAAACAAACATAAATCACAAACGGTACATGGACAAAACCTTCAACTGAATTTACTACAGCCTTTCGTGTACGCTTAGTAATTCAGGATTGAAACAAATATTCATTAAAGATCGTTTACTGTAAAATACCTTAAGTTATTCCACCTCGGTCCAGCTCAGTCCTCACAAGAGTTTGCTGATTTAAGCAGTTAAGCGAGATTGATCGCACAAAATCTTGTTTACGAAAATTAGTAATATTTAATTACTAATTAGTAAATGAAAATACTTATCAAGTTAAACTTACAATATACTTAGAAAACGAATCTCAGTATTCCAATGGGAAGTTAGCTGAGGTAAATAAGGCTACTGGAGACTGAGGTCCATCCAGAGCAATTAACTCGACAAGAGACAAATAGAAAATCAACCACGAGACAAAGGTGACCAAGGAATTTATAACCTCGGTGCCTTTGTCCTATCATTATATGTATGCGTAGCTTGGACCGATAACCGAGAACTTCACCTAGGTACATACAATTAATGTAAACGCATAATTTGGATATTTACAAAAAGGAAACTTAGCATGCACTACCATTCGTTGTCGTAAGGAATATATGAATTCCTTACAATTTAATACATAATATGTGGCGTGGAAATGTTGAAAAATATGTATCTTCAATGGTGTCTATGGTCACTTTTGCGCGCATGGCATGTCAACTTATCATATAGAACGTGACCATCATAACCCAATTGTCACTTTGGATAAGTATGGTCGCTTATCTATGGTCACTTATTGCATAAATAGGTACTTGTCTAAAATCTTCATTTTGAGAGCTCAAAAATTACAATTTTAGCCCTCCTATCAATTTCGCAATTACGGTCATAGCTTATCAGCTTCAAGTGTCCAGTGGTATTCAACTTGACGATAACGTTTCGTTGGATAAGTGTAGTCGCTTATCTATCGTCATTTAATACATAATATGTGGCGTGGAAATGTTGAAAAATATGTATCTTCAATGGTGTCTATGGTCACTTTGGCGCGCATGGCATGTCAACTTATCATATAGAACGTGACCATCATAACCCAATTGTCACTTTGGATAAGTATGGTCGCTTATCTATGGTCACTTATTGCATAAATAGGTACTTGTCTAAAATCTTCATTTTGAGAGCTCAAAAATTACAATTTTAGCCCTCCTATCAATTTCGCAATTACGGTCATAGCTTATCAGCTTCAAGTGTCCAGTGGTATTCAACTTGACGATAACGTTTCGTTGGATAAGTGTAGTCGCTTATCTATCGTCATTTAATACATAATATGTGGCGTGGAAATGTTGAAAAATATGTATCTTCAATGGTGTCTATGGTCACTTTGGCGCGCATGGCATGTCAACTTATCATATAGAACGTGACCATCATAACCCAATTGTCACTTTGGATAAGTATGGTCGCTTATCTATGGTCACTTATTGCATAAATAGGTACTTGTCTAAAATCTTCATTTTGAGAGCTCAAAAATTACAATTTTAGCCCTCCTATCAATTTCGCAATTACGGTCATAGCTTATCAGCTTCAAGTGTCCAGTGGTATTCAACTTGACGATAACGTTTCGTTGGATAAGTGTAGTCGCTTATCTATCGTCATTTAATACATAATATATGGCGTGGAAATGTTGAAAAATATGTATCTTCAGTGGTGTCTATGGTCACTTTGGCGCGCATTGCATGTCAAACTATCATATAGAACGTGACCATCATAACCCAATTGTCACTTTGGATAAGTATGGTCGCTTATCTATGGTCACTTATTGCATAAATAGGTACTTGTCTAAAATCTTCATTTTGAGAGCTCAGAAATTACAATCCTAGCCCTCCTATCAATTTCTTAATTACGGTCATAGCTTATCAACTTCAAGTGTCCGGTGGTAACCAACTTGACGATAACGTTACGTTGGATAAGTGTAGTCGCTTATCTATCGTCATTTAATACATAATATGTGGCGTGGAAATGTTGAAAAATATGTATCTTCAATGGTGTCTATGGTCACTTTGGCGCGCATGGCATGTCAACTTATCATATAGAACGGGACCATCATAACCCAATTGTCACTTTGGATAAGTATGGTCGCTTATCTATGGTCACTTATTGCATAAATAGGTACTTGTCTAAAATCTTCATTTTGAGAGCTCAAAAATTACAATTTTAGCCCTCCTATCAATTTCTCAATTACGGTCATAGCTTATCAACTTCAAGTGTCCGGTGGTAACCAACTTGACGATAACGTTACGTTGGATAAGTGTAGTCGCTTATCTATCGTCATTTAATACACAATATATGGCGTGGAAATGTTGAAAAATATGTATCTTCAATGGTGTCTATGGTCACTTTGGCGCGCATGCCATGTCAACTTATCATAAAGAACGTGACCATCATAACCCAATTGTCACTTTGGATAAGTATGGTCGCTTATCTATGGTCACTTATTGCATAAATAGGTACTTGTCTAAAATCTTCATTTTGAGAGCTCAAAAATTACAATTTTAGCCCTCCTATCAATTTCGCAATTACGGTCATAGCCTATCAACATCAAGTGTCCGGTGGTAACCAACTTGACGATAACGTTACGTTGGATAAGTGTAGTTAGCTGATCTATCGTCATTTAATACATAATATATGGCGTGGAAATGTTGAAAAATATGTATCTTCAATGGTGTCTATAGTCACTTTGGCGCGCATGGCATGTCAACTTATCATATAGAACGTCTCCATCATAACCCAATTGTCACTTTGGATAAGTATGGTGTCTTATCTATGGTCACTTATTGCATAAATAGGTACTTGTCTAAAATCTTCATTTTGAGAGCTCAGAAATTACAATCCTAGCCCTCCTATCAATTTCTTAATTACGGTCATAGCTTATCAACTTCAAGTGTCCGGTGGTGACCAACTTGACGATTACGTTACGTTGGATAAGTGTAGTCGCTTATCTATCGTCATTTAATACATAATATGTGGCGTGGAAATGTTGAAAAATATGTATCTTCAATGGTGTCTATGGTCACTTTGGCGCGCATGGCATGTCAACTTATCATAAAGAACGGGACCATCATAACCCAATTGTCACTTTGGATAAGTATGGTCGCTTATCTATGGTCACTTATTGCATAAATAGGTACTTGTCTAAAATCTTCATTTTGAGAGCTCAAAAATTACAATTTTAGCCCTCCTATCAATTTCTCAATTACGGTCATAGCTTATCAACTTCAAGTGTCCGGTGGTAACCAACTTGACGATAACGTTACGTTGGATAAGTGTAGTCGCTTATCTATCGTCATTTAATACACAATATGTGGCGTGGAAATGTTGAAAAATATGTATCTTCAATGGTGTCTATGGTCACTTTGGCGCGCATGCCATGTCAACTTATCATAAAGAACGTGACCATCATAACCCAATTGTCACTTTGGATAAGTATGGTCGCTTATCTATGGTCACTTATTGCATAAATAGGTACTTGTCTAAAATCTTCATTTTGAGAGCTCAAAAATTACAATTTTAGCCCTCCTATCAATTTCGCAATTACGGTCATAGCCTATCAACATCAAGTGTCCGGTGGTAACCAACTTGACGATAACGTTACGTTGGATAAGTGTAGTTAGCTGATCTATCGTCATTTAATACATAATATATGGCGTGGAAATGTTGAAAAATATGTATATTCAGTGGTGTCTATGGTCACTTTGGCGCGCATTGCATGTCAAACTATCATATAGAACGTGACCATCATAACCCAATTGTCACTTTGGATAAGTATGGTCGCTTATCTATGGTCACTTATTGCATAAATAGGTACTTGTCTAAAATCTTCATTTTGAGAGCTCAAAAATTACAATTTTAGCCCTCCTATCAATTTCGCAATTACGGTCATAGCCTATCAACATCAAGTGTGCGGTGGTAATCAACTTGACGATAACGTTTCGTTGGATAAGTGTAGTTCGCCTATCTATCGTCATTTAATGCATAATATATGGCGTTGAAATGTTGAAAAATATGTATCTTCAATGGTGTCTATGGTCACTTTGGCGCGCATGGCATGTCAACTTATCATATAGAACGTGACCATCATAACCCAATTGTCACTTTGGATAAGTATGGTCGCTTATCTATGGTCACTTATTGCATAAATAGGTACTTGTCTAAAATCTTCATTTTGAGAGCTCAAAAATTACAATTTTAGCCCTCCTATCAATTTCTCAATTACGGTCATAGCTTATCAACTTCAAGTGTCCGGTGGTAACCAACTTGACGATAACGTTACGTTGGATAAGTGTAGTCGCTTATCTATCGTCATTTAATACACAATATATGGCGTGGAAATGTTGAAAAATATGTATCTTCAATGGTGTCTATGGTCACTTTGGCGCGCATGCCATGTCAACTTATCATAAAGAACGTGACCATCATAACCCAATTGTCACTTTGGATAAGTATGGTCGCTTATCTATGGTCACTTATTGCATAAATAGGTACTTGTCTAAAATCTTCATTTTGAGAGCTCAAAAATTACAATTTTAGCCCTCCTATCAATTTCGCAATTACGGTCATAGCTTATCAACTTCAAGTGTCCGGTGGTAACCAACTTGACGATAACGTTACGTTGGATAAGTGTAGTCGCTTATCTATCGTCATTTAATACATAATATATGGCGTGGAAATGTTGAAAAATATGTATCTTCAATGGTGTCTATACGCACTTTGGCGCGCATGGCATGTCAACTTATCATATAGAACGTGACCATCATAACCCAATTGTCACTTTGGATAAGTATGGTCGCTTATCTATGGTCACTTATTGCATAAATAGGTACTTGTCTAAAATCTTCATTTTGAGAGCTCAAAAATTACAATTTTAGCCCTCCTATCAATTTCGCAATTACGGTCATAGCTTATCAACTTCAAGTGTCCGGTGGCAACCAACTTGACGATAACGTTACGTTGGATAAGTGTAGTCGCTTATCTATCGTCATTTAATACATAATATATGGCGTGGAAATGTTGAAAAATATGTATCTTCAATGGTGTCTATGGGCACTTTGGCGCGCATGGCATGTCAACTTATCATATAGAACGTGACCATCATAACCCAATTGTCACTTTGGATAAGTATGGTCGCTTATCTATGGTCACTTATTGCATAAATAGGTACTTGTCTAAAATCTTCATTTTGAGAGCTCAAAAATTACAATTTTAGCCCTCCTATCAATTTCGCAATTACGGTCATAGCTTATCAACTTCAAGTGTCCGGTGGTAACCAACTTGACGATAACGTTACGTTGGATAAGTGTAGTCGCTTATCTATCGTCATTTAATACATAATATATGGCGTGGAAATGTTGAAAAATATGTATCTTCAATGGTAACTATGGTCACTTTGGCGCGCATGGCATGTCAACTTATCATAAAGAACGTGACCATCATAACCCAATTGTCACTTTGGATAAGTATGGTCGCTTATCTATGGTCACTTATTGCATAAATAGGTACTTGTCTAAAATCTTCATTTTGAGAGCTCAAAAATTACAATTTTAGCCCTCCTATCAATTTCTCAATTACGGTCATAGCTTATCAACTTCAAGTGTCCGGTGGTAACCAACTTGACGATAACGTTACGTTGGATAAGTGTAGTCGCTTATCTATCGTCATTTAATACATAATATGTGGCGTGGAAATGTTGAAAAATATGTATCTTCAATGGTGTCTATGGTCAATTTGGCGCGCATGGCATGTCAACTTGTCATATAGAACGTGACCATCATAACCCAACTGTCACTTTGGATAAGTATGGTCGCTTATCTATGGTCACTTATTGCATAAATAGGTACTTGTCTAAAATCTTCATTTTGAGAGCTCAAAAATTACAATTTTAGCCCTCCTATCAATTTCGCAATTACGGTCATAGCTTATCAACTTCAAGTGTCCGGTGGTAACCAACTTGACGATAACGTTACGTTGGATAAGTGTAGTCGCTTATCTATCGTCATTTAATACACAATATATGGCGTGGAAATGTTGAAAAATATGTATCTTCAATGGTGTCTATGGTCACTTTGGCGCGCATGCCATGTCAACTTATCATAAAGAACGTGACCATCATAACCCAATTGTCACTTTGGATAAGTATGGTCGCTTATCTATGGTCACTTATTGCATAAATAGGTACTTGTCTAAAATCTTCATTTTGAGAGCTCAAAAATTACAATTTTAGCCCTCCTATCAATTTCGCAATTACGGTCATAGCTTATCAACTTCAAGTGTCCGGTGGTAACCAACTTGACGATAACGTTACGTTGGATAAGTGTAGTCGCTTATCTATCGTCATTTAATACATAATATATGGCGTGGAAATGTTGAAAAATATGTATCTTCAATGGTGTCTATGGTCACTTTGGCGCGCATGGCATGTCAACTTATCATATAGAACGTGACCATCATAACCCAATTGTCACTTTGGATAAGTATGGTCGCTTATCTATGGTCACTTATTGCATAAATAGGTACTTGTCTAAAATCTTCATTTTGAGAGCTCAAAAATTACAATTTTAGCCCTCCTATCAATTTCGCAATTACGGTCATAGCTTATCAACTTCAAGTGTCCGGTGGCAACCAACTTGACGATAACGTTACGTTGGATAAGTGTAGTCGCTTATCTATCGTCATTTAATACATAATATATGGCGTGGAAATGTTGAAAAATATGTATCTTCAATGGTGTCTATGGTCACTTTGGCGCGCATGGCATGTCAACTTATCATATAGAACGTGACCATCATAACCCAATTGTCACTTTGGATAAGTATGGTCGCTTATCTATGGTCACTTATTGCATAAATAGGTACTTGTCTAAAATCTTCATTTTGAGAGCTCAAAAATTACAATTTTAGCCCTCCTATCAATTTCGCAATTACGGTCATAGCTTATCAACTTCAAGTGTCCGGTGGTAACCAACTTGACGATAACGTTACGTTGGATAAGTGTAGTCGCTTATCTATCGTCATTTAATACATAATATATGGCGTGGAAATGTTGAAAAATATGTATCTTCAATGGTGTCTATGGTCACTTTGGCGCGCATGGCATGTCAACTTATCATAAAGAACGTGACCATCATAACCCAATTGTCACTTTGGATAAGTATGGTCGCTTATCTATGGTCACTTATTGCATAAATAGGTACTTGTCTAAAATCTTCATTTTGAGAGCTCAAAAATTACAATTTTAGCCCTCCTATCAATTTCTCAATTACGGTCATAGCTTATCAACTTCAAGTGTCCGGTGGTAACCAACTTGACGATAACGTTACGTTGGATAAGTGTAGTCGCTTATCTATCGTCATTTAATACATAATATATGGCGTGGAAATGTTGAAAAATATGTATCTTCAATGGTGTCTATGGTCACTTTGGCGCGCATGGCATGTCAACTTATCATATAGAACGTGACCATCATAACCCAACTGTCACTTTGGATAAGTATGGTCGCTTATCTATGGTCACTTATTGCATAAATAGGTACTTGTCTAAAATCTTCATTTTGAGAGCTCAAAAATTACAATTTTAGCCCTCCTATCAATTTCGCAATTACGGTCATAGCTTATCAACTTCAAGTGTCCGGTGGTAACCAACTTGACGATAACGTTACGTTGGATAAGTGTAGTCGCTTATCTATCGTCATTTAATACATAATATATGGCGTGGAAATGTTGAAAAATATGTATCTTCAATGGTAACTATGGTCACTTTGGCGCGCATGGCATGTCAACTTATCATAAAGAACGTGACCATCATAACCCAATTGTCACTTTGGATAAGTATGGTCGCTTATCTATGGTCACTTATTGCATAAATAGGTACTTGTCTAAAATCTTCATTTTGAGAGCTCAAAAATTACAATTTTAGCCCTCCTATCAATTTCGCAATTACGGTCATAGCCTATCAACATCAAGTGTCCGGTGGTAACCAACTTGACGATAACGTTACGTTGGATAAGTGTAGTTAGCTGATCTATCGTCATTTAATACATAATATATGGCGTGGAAATGTTGAAAAATATGTATCTTCAATGGTGTCTATAGTCACTTTGGCGCGCATGGCATGTCAACTTATCATATAGAACGTCTCCATCATAACCCAATTGTCACTTTGGATAAGTATGGTCGCTTATCTATGGTCACTTATTGCATAAATAGGTACTTGTCTAAAATCTTCATTTTGAGAGCTCAGAAATTACAATCCTAGCCCTCCTATCAATTTCTTAATTACGGTCATAGCTTATCAACTTCAAGTGTCCGGTGGTAATCAACTTGACGATAACGTTTCGTTGGATAAGTGTAGTTCGCTTATCTATCGTCATTTAATTCATAATATATGGCGTTGAAATGTTGAAAAATATGTATCTTCAATGGTGTCTATGGTCACTTTGGCGCGCATGGCATGTCAACTTATCATATAGAACGGGACATCATAACCCAATTGTCACTTTGGATAAGTATGGTCGCTTATCTATGGTCACTTATTGCATAAATAGGTACTTGTCTAAAATCTTCATTTTGAGAGCTCAAAAATTACAATTTTAGCCCTCCTATCAATTTCTCAATTACGGTCATAGCTTATCAACATCAAGTGTCCGGTGGTAACCAACTTGACGATAACGTTACGTTGGATAAGTGTAGTCGCTTATCTATCGTCATTTAATACATAATATGTGGCGTGGAAATGTTGAAAAATATGTATCTTCAATGGTGTCTATGGTCACTTTGGCGCGCATGGCATGTCAACTTATCATATAGAACGGGACCATCATAACCCAATTGTCACTTTGGATAAGTATGGTCGCTTATCTATGGTCACTTATTGCATAAATAGGTACTTGTCTAAAATCTTCATTTTGAGAGCTCAAAAATTACAATTTTAGCCCTCCTATCAATTTCTCAATTACGGTCATAGCTTATCAACTTCAAGTGTCCGGTGGTAACCAACTTGACGATAACGTTACGTTGGATAAGTGTAGTCGCTTATCTATCGTCATTTAATACATAATATGTGGCGTGGAAATGTTGAAAAATATGTATCTTCAATGGTGTCTATGGTCACTTTGGCGCGCATGGCATGTCAACTTATCATATAGAACGTGACCATCATAACCCAATTGTCACTTTGGATAAGTATGGTCGCTTATCTATGGTCACTTATTGCATAAATAGGTACTTGTCTAAAATCTTCATTTTGAGAGCTCAAAAATTACAATTTTAGCCCTCCTATCAATTTCTCAATTACGGTCATAGCTTATCAGCTTCAAGTGTCCAGTGGTATTCAACTTGACGATAACGTTTCGTTGGATAAGTGTAGTCGCTTATCTATCGTCATTTAATACATAATATGTGGCGTGGAAATGTTGAAAAATATGTATCTTCAATGGTGTCTATGGTCACTTTGGCGCGCATGGCATGTCAACTTATCATATAGAACGTGACCATCATAACCCAATTGTCACTTTGGATAAGTATGGTCGCTTATCTATGGTCACTTATTGCATAAATAGGTACTTGTCTAAAATCTTCATTTTGAGAGCTCAAAAATTACAATTTTAGCCCTCCTATCAATTTCGCAATTACGGTCATAGCTTATCAGCTTCAAGTGTCCGGTGGTAACCAACTTGACGATAACGTTTCGTTGGATAAGTGTAGTCGCTTATCTATCGTCATTTAATACATAATATGTGGCGTGGAAATGTTGAAAAATATGTATCTTCAATGGTGTCTATGGTCACTTTGGCGCGCATGGCATGTCAACTTATCATATAGAACGTGACCATCATAACCCAATTGTCACTTTGGATAAGTATGGTCGCTTATCTATGGTCACTTATTGCATAAATAGGTACTTGTCTAAAATCTTCATTTTGAGAGCTCAAAAATTACAATTTTAGCCCTCCTATCAATTTCGCAATTACGGTCATAGCTTATCAACTTCAAGTGTCCGGTGGTAACCAACTTGACGATAACGTTACGTTGGATAAGTGTAGTCGCTTATCTATCGTCATTTAATACATAATATATGGCGTGGAAATGTTGAAAAATATGTATCTTCAATGGTGTCTATGGTCACTTTGGCGCGCATGGCATGTCAACTTATCATATAGAACGTGACCATCATAACCCAATTGTCACTTTGGATAAGTATGGTCGCTTATTTATGGTCACTTATTGCATAAATAGGTACTTGTCTAAAATCTTCATTTTGAGAGCTCAAAAATTACAATTTTAGCCCTCCTATCAATTTCGCAATTACGGTCATAGCTTATCAACTTCAAGTGTCCGGTGGTAACCAACTTGACGATAACGTTACGTTGGATAAGTGTAGTTCGCTGATCTATCGTCATTTAATACATAATATATGGCGTGGAAATGTTGAGAAATATGTATCTTCAATGGTGTCTATGGTCACTTTGGCGCGCATGGCATGTCAACTTATCATATAGAACGTCTCCATCATAACCCAATTGTCACTTTGGATAAGTATGGTCGCTTATCTATGGTCACTTATTGCATAAATAGGTACTTGTCTAAAATCTTCATTTTGAGAGCTCAGAAATTACAATCCTAGCCCTCCTATCAATTTCTTAATTACGGTCATAGCTTATCAACTTCAAGTGTCCGGTGGTAACCAACTTGACGATTACGTTACGTTGGATAAGTGTAGTCGCTTATCTATCGTCATTTAATACATAATATGTGGCGTGGAAATGTTGAAAAATATGTATCTTCAATGGTGTCTATGGTCACTTTGGCGCGCATGGCATGTCAACTTATCATATAGAACGGGACCATCATAACCCAATTGTCACTTTGGATAAGTATGGTCGCTTATCTATGGTCACTTATTGCATAAATAGGTACTTGTCTAAAATCTTCATTTTGAGAGCTCAAAAATTACAATTTTAGCCCTCCTATCAATTTCTCAATTACGGTCATAGCTTATCAACTTCAAGTGTCCGGTGGTAACCAACTTGACGATAACGTTACGTTGGATAAGTGTAGTCGCTTATCTATCGTCATTTAATACATAATATGTGGCGTGGAAATGTTGAAAAATATGTATCTTCAATGGTGTCTATGGTCACTTTGGCGCGCATGGCATGTCAACTTATCATATAGAACGTGACCATCATAACCCAATTGTCACTTTGGATAAGTATGGTCGCTTATCTATGGTCAC
>CM036941.2:47629890-47684120 GCA_020352615.2 Yoshiicerus persimilis
GAGAGTCGGAAGAATTACAAAATTGCTTCAACTTTTCAACAATGCATAAAATAACTGTCTTAGTGAGCCTGGCAAGAGTCTATTTGATTTTCCCAATTTGTCTCAATGTTCGTCTCAAGCTTCATTCCTTGACAGCCTTCATTGACCTGAGCTTATTGCTCCTTTCCACATCTACATGTGGAACTATACTCATCTCATCAATACTCATCAATACTCAGCAATACTCATCAAAAATTAAAACTTCAAAGTCAACTTCAAACTAATTTCAGGATGACCATATCAATTTTAATTGCCAGAATTGACTTTCTGATATTGCTGAATTGCGGCGAAAACTATTTGCTTATAAATATGTGAATAAATAAATAAATTTAGGAGAACCATTATTTCAATTTCTTGTTGTCCGAGTCAGCGTAAAAAGTATTTGTTTATAAATATGTGTATTAATAAATTAACTTTCGCCAACCGTTGTTTTCAATCGGCTTGATTGTGTTCCTCATCCCGTTGTCCGAGTCAGCGTAAAAAATATTTGTTTATAAATAAATATATAAATAAATGATTTATGTCCAAGCACTATACGCTACAACCTTCATTGACCTGCTTTTTTGGTCCCTTCCACGTTTACAAAATTTTAGCAGCAATCCTCATCAAAAAGTAAAACTTCAAATTCAACTTCAAATTAATTTGAGGGTGACGATCACTTTCAATTGCCTGAATTGACTTTCTGATCGTGATGTCCGGGTCGGCAAAAAGTTTTTATTTATTAATATATGTATAAATAAATAATTTATCTGCCAAGAACTACACGCTACAACCTTCATTGACCTGAGCCTATTGGTACTTTCCAAGATTACAAGTTTTTAGCAGCAATCCTCATCACAAATTAAAACTTCAAATTCAACTTAAACAAATTTCTTACTTTCAATTGCCTGAATTGACTTTCTGATATTGCTGTCCGAGTCGGCATAAACTATTTGTTTATAAATATGTGAATAAATTAATAAACTTAGGAGAGCCATTATTTCAATCGCTTTGATTGTGTTTCTCATCTTTTCTTCCAAGTCAGCGTAAAAAATATTTGTTTAAAAATATATGTATAAATAAATAATTTATTTGCCCAGCACTATACGTTACAGCCTTCATTGACCTGCTTCTTTTGGTCCTTTCTACGCTTACAAGTTTTTAGCAGCAATCTTCATCAAAAAGTAAAACTTCAAATTCAACTTCAAATTAATTTGAGGGTGACGATGACTTTCAATTGCCTGAATTGACTTTCTGATCGTGATGTCCGGGTCGGCAAAAAGTTTTTGTTTATAAATATATGTACAAATAAATAATTTATCTGCCAAGAACTACACGCTACAATCTTCATTGACCTGAGCCTATTGGTACTTTCCAAGTTTACAAGTTTTTAGCAGCAATCCTCATCACAAATTAAAACTTCAAATTCAACTTCAAACAAATTTCTTACTTTCAATTGCCTGAATTAAATTTCTGATATTGCTGTCCGAGTCGGTATAAACTATTTGTTTATAAATATGCGAATAAATAAATAAACTTAGGAGAACCATTATTTCAATCGCTTTGATTGTGTTTCTCATTTTGTTGTCCGAGTCAGCGTAAAAAATATTTGTTTAAAAATATATGTATAAATAAATAATTTATGTGCCCAGCACTATACGCTACAGCCTTCATTGACCTGCTTCTTTTGGTCTTTTCTACGTTTACAAGTTTTTAGCAGCAATCTTCATCAAAAAGTAAAACTTCAAATTCAACTTCAAATTAATTTCAGGATGACCATCACTTTCAATTGCCTGAATTGACTTTCTCACCTTGATGTCCGAGTCGTCTAAAATTATTGGTTTATAAATATGTGAATAAATAAATCAACATATGAGAACCATTATTTCAATTATTTTGATTGTTTCTCATCCTGTTGTCCAAATCGGCGTAAATAATATTTGTTTATAAATATGTGTATAAATAAATTAACTTTGGCCAACCGTTGTGTTCAATCGGCTTGATAGTGTTTCTCATCCTGTTGTCCGAGTCGTCGTAAAAAATATTTGTTTATAAATATGTGTATTAATAAATTAATTTAGACAACCGTTGTTTTCAATCGGCTTGATTTTGTTTCTTATCCTGTTGTCCGAGTTGGCGAAAAAACTTTGTTTATAAATATATGTATAAATAAGTAATTTATGTGACAAGCACTATACGCTACAGCCTTCATTGCCCTGCTTCTTTTGGTCTTTTCTACGTTTATAAGTTTTTAGCAGCAATCCTCATCAAAAAGTAAAACTTCAAATTCAACTTCAAATTAATTTCAGGATGACCATCACTTTCAATTGCCTGAATTGACTTTCTCACCTTGATGTCCGAGTCGGCGAAAATTCTTTGTTTATAAATATGTCAATAAACAAATAAACATATGAGCACCATTATTTCAATTATTTTGATTGCGTTTCTCATCCTGAAATAATATTTGTTTATAAATATGTGTATAAATAAATTAACTTTGGCCAAACGTTGTTATCCATCGGCTTGATTGCGTTTCTTATCCTGTTGTCCGAGTCGGCCTAAAAAATTTGTTTATAAATATATGTATACATAAATAAATTTTCGCCAAGCGTATAGTGATACGCTAAAGTCTTCATTGACCTGAGCTTATTGCTCCTTTCCACGTCTACATGTTTTAGTAGCAATACTCTTCAAAAATTAGAACTTCAAATTGAACTTCAAACTAATTTCAGGATCACCATCACTTTGAATTGCCTGAATTGACTTTATGATCTAGCTGTCCGAGTGGGCGAAAATTATTTGTTTATAAATATATGTATAAATAAATAATTTATGTGCCAAGCACTATACGCTACAGCCTTCATTGACCTTCGTCTTTTGGTCCTTTCCACGTTTACAAGTTTTTAGCAGCAATCCTCATCAAAAATTAAGACTTCAAATTCAACTGCAAACTAATTTCAGGATGATATCACTTTAACTTACCTCGAATTGACTTTCTCACCTTGATGTCCGAGTCGCCTAAAATTATTGGTTTATAAATATGTGAATAAATAAATTAACTTATGACAAACATTATTTCAATTATTTTGATTGTGTTTCTCATCCTGTTGTCCAAATCGGCGTAAATAATATTTCTTTATAAATATGTGTATAAATAAATTAACTTTGGCCAACCGTTGTTTTCAATCGGCTTGATAGTGTTTCTCATCCTGTTGTCCGAGTCGTCGTAAAAAATATTTGTTTATAAATATGTGTATTAATAAATTAATTTAGGCAACCGTTGTTTTCAATCGGCTTGATTTTATGTCTTATCCTGCTGTCCGAGTTGGCGAAAAAACTTTGTTCATAAATATATGTATAAATAAATAATTTATGTGACAAGCACTATACGCTACAGCCTTCATTGCCCTGCTTCTTTTGGTCTTTTCTACGTTTATAAGTTTTTAGCAGCAATCCTCATCAAAAATTAAGACTTCAAATTCAACTGCAAACTAATCTCAGGATGATATCACTTTAACTTACCTGAATTGACTTTCTGACCTTGCTGTCCGAGTCGGCATAAACTATTTGTTTATAAATATGTGAATAAATTAATAAACTTAGGAGAGCCATTATTTCAATCGCTTTGATTGTGTTTCTCATCTTGTTTTCCGAGTCAGCGTAAAAAATATTTGTTTAAAAATATATGTATAAATAAATAATTTATGTGCCCAGCACTATACGTTACAGCCTTCATTGACCTGCTTCTTTTGGTCCTTTCTACGTTTACAAGTTTTTATCAGCAATCTTCATCAAAAAGTAAAACTTCAAATTCAACTTCAAATTAATTTGAGGGTGACGATGACTTTCAATTGCCTGAATTGACTTTCTGATCGTGATGTCCGGGTCGGCAAAAAGTTTTTGTTTATAAATATATGTACAAATAAATAATTTATCTGCCAAGAACTACACGCTACAGACTTAATTGACCTGAGCCTATTGGTACTTTCCAAGTTTACAAGTTTTTAGCAGCAATCCTCATCACAAATTAAAACTTCAAATTCAACTTCAAACAAATTTTTACTTTCAATTGCCTGAATTAAATTTCTGATATTGCTGTCCGAGTCGGTATAAACTATTTGTTTATAAATATGTGAATAAATAAATAAACTTAGGAGAACCATTATTTCAATCGCTTTGATTGTGTTTCTCATCTTGTTGTCCGAGTCAGCGTTAAAAATATTTGTTTATAAATATATGTATAAATAAATAATTTATGTGCCCAGCACTATACGCTACAGCCTTCATTGACCTGCTTTTTTTGGTCCTTTCTACGTTTACAAGTTTTTAGCAGCAATCTTCATCAAAAAGTAAAACTTCAAATTCAACTTCAAATTAATTTCAGGATGACCATCACTTTCAATTGCCTGAATTGACTTTCTCACCTTGATGTCCGAGTCGCCTAAAATTATTGGTTTATAAATATGTGAATAAATAAATCAACTTTAATGACAAACATTATTTCAATTATTCTGATTGCGTTTCTCATCCTGTTGTCCGAATCGGCGTAAATAATATTTGTCTATAAAAATGTGTATAAATAAATTAACTTTGGCCAACCGTTGTTTTCAATTGGCTTGATAGTGTTTTTCATCCTGCTGTCCGAGTCGTCGTAAAAATATTTGTTTATAAATATGTGTATTAATAAATTAATTTAGGCAACAGTTGTTTTCAATCGGCTTGATTTTGTTTTTCATCCTGCTGTCCGAGTCGTCGTAGAAAATATTTGTTTATAAATATGTGTATTAATAAATTAATTTAGGCAACAGTTGTTTTCAATCGGCTTGATTTTGTTTCTTATCCTGTTGTCCGGGTTGGCGAAAAAACTTTGTTTATAAATATATGTATAAATAAGTAATTTATGTGACAAGCACTATACGCAACAGCCTTCATTGCCTTGCTTCCTTTGGTCTTTTCTAGGTTTATAAGTTTTTAGCAGCAATCCTCATCAAAAAGTAAAACTTCAAATTCAACTTCAAATTAATTTCAGGATGACCATCACTTTCAATTGCCTGAATTGACTTTCTCACCTTGATGTCCAAGTCGGCGAAAATTATTTGTTTATAAATATGTGAATAAATAAATAAACATATGAGAACCATTATTTCAATTATTTTGATTGCGTTTCTCATCCTGTTGTCCGAATCGGCGTAAATAATATTTGTTTATAAATATGTGTATTAATAAATTAATTTTGGCCAACCGTTGTTTTCAAACGGCTTGATTGTGTTTCTTATCCTGTTGTCCGAGTCGGCCTAAAAAATTTGTTTATAAATATATGTATACATAAATAAATTTTCGCCAAGCGTTTAGTGGTACGCTAAAGTCTTTATTGACCTGAGCTTATTGCACCTTTCCACGTCTACATGTTTTAGTACCAATACTCATTAAAAATTAAAACTTCATTAACTTCAAACTAATTTGAAGATGACCATCATTTTTAATTGCCTGTATTGGCTTTATGATCTAGCTGTTCGAGTTAGCGAAAATTCTTTGTTTATAAATATGTGAAGAAATGATTATACTTAGGAGAACCATTATTTCAATCGCTTTGATTGTGTTTCTCATCCCGTTGTCCGAGTCGGCGTAAAAAATATTTGTTTATAAATATATGTATAAATAAATAATTTGTGTGCCGAGCACTATACGCTACAGCCTTCACTGAGTTGAGGCTATTGGTCCTTTCTACGTATAAGTTTATAGCAACAATCCACATCATAAATAAAACTTCAAATTCAAACATAATTAACTAGTTTTGACTGAACTACGTCATTTATTATGCGGCTGTTATTTCAAAGTATGTAACATGTGTGCATCAATAAATAAACTTAGGGGAACCATTATTTCAATGGCTTCGATTTTTTTTCCTGTTGTCTCAGTTGGCGAAAATGTTTGTTTATAAATATGTTTGTAAATAAATAATCTTGGGCCTGTCATTGCTTTTATACGACTTGATTGTGTTTCTCATCCTGTTGTCTAGTCGACTACAAATGTTTGTTTAAAAATATATGTATAAATAAATAGAATTCTATACTACAGTTTTGATTGACCTAGGCTTCCTGCTTTTTTCCAAGTTTGCAATTCTTTAGGACTAATACTATTTAAAAATAACAATTGCAAGTTCAAACATTAAAAACTGATTTTGAAGTACGTCATTTATTGACGGTTTTTCTGCTGGAATGTAGAAATATAGGCACAAAAATATTTATTTGTAAGCCTTGCAAAACCTCTCTCCATTTAACGGCCACTTACAAAATGAATATTTATTTTTAAGGATTTTTTTAAAAAGTAAATATGTAAACTTACCACGAAAAGTAAATATGTAAACTTACCACGAAAAGTAAATATGTAAACTTACCACGAAAAGTAAATATTAATGCCTAAATGAAAGTGTTTTTTGTATTCTTTAAAGGCCGTCAAATATTCAAATATTAATTTCCATTATTCATGTATTTTATAATGACTAACACAGATGCAAGAATTAAGACCTACTGTTTGGAATACGCTGTTCATTTTGTTGTTCACACCGCCGAAAAAAACTTTAGTAGTAAATGTTTCTGTAATCAAATAATTTTAGGTTAACTATTAATTTCAATCACTTTGTATGATTTCCATCTTGCTGTCCAAATGGGCGATTTATTATAAATGTATTTGTTTATACAAAATCTCTTTTTTATTTTTTTATTTTCTCCATGAATTTGTGCATAAATAAATATTCAGATTCACGCAATGGATAGCGTTTTTAAATAAAGATTAGTGATCACGTTCCAATCCATCGTTTTTGTTTTCAAGCAGGCTGTAACACGAATAATTATTTAAAAAAATATTTAAGAATAAATAATTTCTAATCAGATTACTTCTTTTATAGTTTTGGCATTGCAATATGCTGGTCCAAAATTAGTTACTTAAAATGATATTTAATAATAATTTTCAACTTGATCTCGTCGATTGTCGTTTTTATGTTCTGTATTTGGGGAAATAAATAATTACTAGAAAAATTATTTATAAATATATGATTGTTAATCAGCGTCTCTAGGTCATCACAGTCTTATAATGCTGGGGTACAATTATTTTTAAATATATTTATTAATAAATGAGTTTAAGGTAGGTCGTCATGTTTATAGTTTCTATTTTCTGGCGTTCAGGAAAAAAATAATTATCTAAAAAATTAATTTTAAATAAATGATATTTGGACAAACTTTCTCTTTAGTACTTTTGGTTTTCAAATAAGCTGGGACACAAATAAATACAAATAGATATTTAAAAACAAAACTTTATTAAACAGTCCTCGTCGCTCATGGTTTCCATTTTTTCTTTGGGACACAAGTAGTTATTTAAAAAATTAGTTACATCATATGATGTGGTTGTTAAGGGGTCCCTTTCGTCCGTGGTATATGTTTTCTGGAATGACGGAATGCAAAATTATTTTAAAATATATTTATTAATAAATTATTTTGATCAGGCTTTTTCACTGGTGACCTTTTTTCTGGCAAATTGGTGATACAAGACATTATTTAAAAAGATATTCATAAATAAATAATTTTAGATCAGGTCTCCTGGTCCACGCCCTATATTATTGGCACCCAAACATCAAAATTATTATTTAAAAATAAATAATTTTTTATCAGGCGTCGATTTCTATGTTGCTGGTGCTCTGGAAAAGTATTTAGAAAATATTTAGTAGTACTAAAACATATTTTAAAACGTATTTAAATATTTATAATTTTTGGTCAGCCTATTTACATAATTAACGAATACTATAACAAATAATAAATAATATCAATACAGACCTTATTGTCCGTGGTTTTGGCTAAACAAGCTGCTTGACCACAAATAATTGATTATAAATATATGAATAAATAAATATTTTTAACCAGCTTTCTCATCCATTTTGTCGTAAGACATTTCTATGCCCACCAAAAAGTATTTGATTATCAAAATAAAACGCAAAGGCGCAAACTCGTTTATACTTTATTGATTCCCAATTACTTCATAGACCTCAATAAAAATCCTTTTTAATCATATATATATATTCATTATGAGTTTACTTAAATTACACACAAAACGTATAGCAAGTTTCAACATTTAATATTTCCTCCTTTACCTAAAACCTATTGACATCGAACTGCTTTTTAATTATAAATAAACAAAGTGTTTTCATTACCATACCAATTTACAATTTCACTTTACCATTTTAACTTAACCAACTAACTTTTTTATGAATATGTGTAGAAAACCTTATGTGGACTTGCGAATAGGTTCTGAAGCACACCCTATTCTACAAGCAATAATACATAGGAGGATTATAACACAGTTAGATACAAAAGAAAGTAACCTAAGGCGCTTAGGTTAACCTAAGTATAACTAGGCCCAGTACGCCAGATTCTATAACACCTAACCTAACCTAACCTAACCTAACCTAACCTAACCTAACCTAACCTAACCTAACCTAACCTAACCTAATATTTCCCCCACTCCAAAGAACCCCAAATATTTCCCCTACTCCAAAGAACCCCAAATATTTCCCCCACTCCAAAGAACCCCAAACATTTCCTCCACTCCAAAGAACCCAAAATATTTCCCTCACTCCAAAGAACCCCAAATATTTCCCCTACTCCAAAGAACCCCAAATATTTCCCCTACTCCAAAGAACCCCAAATATTTCCCCTACTCCAAAGAACCCCAAATATTTCCCCTACTCCAAAGAACCCCAAATATTTCCCTTACTCCAAAGAACCCCAAATATTTCCCCCACTCGAAAGAACCCTCAATATTTTCCCCACTGAAAAGAACCCCAAATATTTCACCCACTCCAAAGAACCCCAAATATTTCACCCACTCCAAAGAACCCCAAATATTTCACCCACTCCAAAGAACCCCAAATATTTCACCCACTCCAAAGAACCCCAAATATTTCCCTTACTCAAAGAACCCCAAATATTTCCCCCACTCCAAAGAACCCCAAATATTTCCTTTATTCCAAAGAACCCCAAATAATTCCTCCACTCCAAAGAACCCCAAATATTTCCCCCTTTAAAAATATTTTCGAAAATCAATCCCTCATAGCCGCAAGAAAAATATGCGGTGATTTCAAAAATGTTTACTCCAAAACTCCGTTTTGCCATTCTCGCCCAATCAGGGATTTTAAAACTCATTACCCCTCCTTTCCTTAATGAACTTGATAATTGAATTAAAAGTGAGGTTATTAATCCAATCACAGTTCGTAAATCTGTACCTCGCCGCGCTCGGTAAAGTTATGCCTCTAATGGTTAAGAAATAGCTCATCTGCAGTGTGGTATGACAGAGATTCCGCCAGAGGGACTCAAGTCAATTTATTTCTAGTCGCACATAGTATGCAATATATTAATTCGTGAACATTTTTAGATTTACATGCAAATTTCAAAGCTTATTTTATTTTATTACTTTGCGGAATATGTATTTTCAAGTAGAAAACAATTTAGATCGTTTTCTAAGATTTTTCGTGGCTTTACCATGACCCAGAGTATTTCTGAAAGACCGACAATAAAAGTTTAGTCGCATAACAATGTAATAAGACACTATTTTTACGACAACTTCAGTAGAATGATCTTCCACAGTGCAACCTATTCCCCGGATATCTATAGGAGATATGTTTTTCACAATATCTAAAAAATGTCCCCATAAAATTGTTTTTTCTTTAGCAGAGTAGAAAGAGGAGGTTCCACTGAAAACCTTATTAACTGATATAACTGAATCGTCGGGCGTTTGAAATTGCCGTTTAGGGTTTTCTTCATATTGTATAAAATATCTTCATTTCCTCCCAGGGACTCGTTGCTTTGAAGAGAACATCTGCATTCGTTGCATTTCAATAATTATTTGGACAAATATGAGAAAATGTCAATTTGGGACACATTCTATTTCCGTCTATCCTTTCGTCTTCAAGTGGAAACAACTTCTCATAATATGAATAATCAATTAGCTGCCCCTTGAACTATGCATACAAAATATATTACTTATTGACCAACTATTAAAAATACATATACCACTTTCACTTGTCTTAAAAGAATATTTTACCAAAAGTTTTTTGTATTTCATGTAGTGGTTTCTTATGCATTTAAAAACATGGGGAACGTCACAAGTAAAAAATATCTTCCGGGTGATGCAGAATGGATTGAATATCTAAAATTTCAACATGCACATAAAATTTCTTTTCTCGGGGTACTCTAAATGAATATTGCGATCTTACGAAATTTTTAATAGCTCCACATTTTCCACTAATGCCAAGACCTTTCCAAAAGATTTTGTTTGTTTTTGCTCCGTCACATATAACTGTCAAAATCTCAGCACCAAGTTCTTCCAGTCTCAAAATAGCGGCTGTAATGACTTTTGCAATGGCATTTCCTTTGGCAGCACCACTAGTTGCAAATGCAGCAATTGGTTGAGTCTACATGAATTATTCCAATAATGAGTTTACTGTATACATACATGAATATGAAACTAGTAAGGTGCTACAGTATAACAACTTACCCAGTTTCCATTAACAGGGCGACATAAAATAACCAAAGCGTGGTCGGCCAACTTTCCCTTTTCATTTTCTGCAATTAGTTCTTCAGAATAATTTGAATAGTCGATGAATTCGTCAAATTTCAGCTTGATTTTATTGAAATCCAAGCTTTCTCTCAATTGAATTTCATCAAATATTAGGGACATCTGCCGATCTCGTCTAGGTTTTCCAGTAACGTTGCTTTTAATAGCATTCAAGGCAATTAGATTGAATCCAAACTCACAAGGTAACTCACGAATTAGCTTTTGAAGTGTTCTGACATGCGGCAAGGGTAATACTTTAGCACATTTAAGATGGACGTAAGCTGACGGTGACTTTATTCTTAGGAGTAAGCATTCCAATAGCCAGTCAGTTGTGTATCTGGAAATGAAAGTCACAAATCTTCAAAATTTTAGCATTGTATTATATACATGCATATATACATTACTAAAAATAGTATATTTAACTACTTTTGTCTAATTTCTACCTCATCCCCTTAGCAGATTTACATTGTGCTAATTTCGCAGCGTGAAATATAGTAAGTCGTAATTCCCTTGGCAAATTTTTCTGTTTTTCCAATGATTGCCACACAGTTTCTTTATTGATGCTTTTTAGAGACCTCTAAAGTTCGAGCGTTTTGCTTCTTAGGCTCACTAGTTTCGCTTTCAAAGATTTCAGCCTATTAGACACTTTCTGTGGTAAAGCACGGTTCTTCTTCTTTGACGTCCTTTTGGTCCTAGACTTTGATGCATGAAGAATGCGGAGAAAGCTTATACTGAGTTTTTTGCAATTCTTGCATACTTATGTCAATGCAGTGACTGTTTCACAAGATATGGAATACCAAATCCCAGCTTTAAGTATACCTGCTGGATGTTGTTTAATTTTGTCATAGCCATGAATGCCCTGGCATTTGTTGAATTCTTTTACTTTAAAAAACAATTGCACAAAGTCTTGTGGCGTTGGAAATTTACTAGTTATTGGCAGCGTAAATCTACTTTTCACGTTTGTTCCATCAAAATAATTTGTAATCTCCCCAGTTTCATTTATCTGTTAAAAATGTTAAATCATTTAATCTAAGTCATTAACAGTTGCTTAAAATTTAGATAGAACAGTTTAATCAATCCCCACCAATACGTTCTTTGCTATTTTACCGTTTTCTTCGTAAGATATTAGCAAAATCTGATAGGACTTTCCTCTATTACCCGCATTCGCTATTACAATCCAGCCAGGGGTTGATTTTACGACAGATTCTATATCCAAAAGAGAAATAGATTGTGATACGGTATCCTTCGATAAAGCGGGTCCTAGGCTATCCGGTTCTATCAAGGCTACTGTATCCTTAGGGACACGCATTAGAGCGTAGAAGGTTAGCCCACCTGGGGGTAAACAGAATAAAAAAATCACTTTTTTCGTATTGGGGTCAATTTTGCGAATTTGACCCCAGCCAATGTGGGATCCCTGTCTCCATATCCCGTAACCTTAGATACTGTACAATTTGGCTGATCATTTATTCGCATTGGATCTAAATTCTCAAATTTAGATCCACTCCGAAAAAAAGTGAATTTTTTATTTCGTTTACCCCCAGGTGGGCTAACCTGGTACTCCCTGAGACTTCACACTAGAAATCAAATAGCCTTGGGTTCTATTGTCATTTTTTTCTTCTTCACTGAAGTTGGAAGAATGTTTCGGCTAGTTGGACATTTGCGTTTCACAGGAGATTTTATTTGACGATAGGAAGGTAGCGAAGGAAATATTGTCGGCAGAGTTCCTGGTTTTAATTTCCAGTTGTTTCTCGGTAAGTCAACTTTTTTCCCGTCAATGACAAATGAATCACATTTTATAATATTGTTCACATTGAAATGTTTTTCACATAAAACGTGATTTTTGTTTGATAAGCTAAAACTTTTGTCACTTCTTGTCTTATTTAAAATAGCTAAATAGCTATCCAATTCTCCCCTACGTCTTTGTCAGGGCGAAGTGATCGGAATGACTTTCCGTTGTACCCACTGTTGCAACCAAACGCGAAACAGGGCATTACACCAGAAGTTTTATATCATTGGTGCACCTATAAATAAATAACTGAAAAATGGTACAAAATTATGGCTAGATTACTATGTAATGGTAAGGCAAAGTAGAAATAAATTGACACAACTGAATCTGGTGGAAAAATGAGGATACCACACTCCTGCAATACGTATTTTGAACTCCGATTCCTACTTAGAGGCATAACTTTGCCAAGCGTCGCGAGGTACAGATCGACTAACTGTGATCCAATACTAATAATAACCTCAAATCCTCATTAGAGCATCGTATCCATTTTAATTGTTCCTTTAGAAAAGATGCAATGGTGTAAATTACATGTTTGGACTAAGTCCAGCACTTGCATAATATGCAACTTAATTGCATAATATGCAAAATAACATTTGCAAATTGAAAAAGATAGCAGATATTCATAGCAAACAGCAAACATTGTATTAGATTTGCTGTAAAACTTTTTTTCTGTCGTAGGCCTACTAAGCCAAAGTAATTGTAAAAGGAGCTAACGAGAATATCACAAATTAATTTAAACATATTAAACATATAACATTAACATAAATACATATAACGTATATTAAGCATATAAATTTAATTTGCTTACACCCACCAGTCCATTAATTAAAATCGGATTTAATCTGAAATTAACTAAGCTGTAGGCCATGGGTTGTGCATAATCATGTAGAATTATGCGTAGTAAGTAAATTAACTAAAATCTTTAAATGAAGCCCTGCTTTCATGCTGCTGCTATTCATTCTTTAAGTATTGGACTCTTAAATTTAGATTTGTACCCAGAAAGGAAAAACTTGTATTTTTATTTTTAAAATTCTCGGACGGGAGTACCTTTTAAGAGCGACAAACAACCGTTGCCATAACTACTTTAAGCACACCCGTACTTTAGTTGTATTATTCTACTGTTTTAGTTAGATAAAAGGTATTGTCTTCTATATAATATGTCTATGTATGATCCATACAACTTCTATAGTTGTATAGATCATTAGATGCATCATGCAATCATGAAATGAAATGATTGAATGAATTCGCATGAATTTGATTTACGGTTGCCGATAAAACGTACTACATCATTTTTCATTTCTATGATGTGCTCATGTGCTCTGTGATTCTGTATTCCGTTTTAAGTAACTATAATAACAATAATATCTTAACACAAAATTGGTTATCATCATCATAAATTTATTAAGCCTAGGTCCACCCATTCCAATGTACGTTTAGAAATTCACCCCTCCATAGTGTAATTAAATAGGGATTTTACAATAAAATACTGGTAAATAAAAATGAAGTGAAAATTCGTGTGGTCAATTAGTTACATTTTTAAGAAATTAGTAATGTAGTACAAACAACATTCATGTTCAAATAATAGCGTAAAACAATGGTTTCATTTACGTTGCTGTTACATTAGCATTGGTAGGTATTTTAGTCGAACTCCATTTGTAGCATTGCATTCAAACCATAAATTGGGCATGTTAGTTTCTATTTGAAGGCATCATTTGCAAACTCCGCCATCAAATTAAATTGTTTCTATTTATTGTATTTCAGATCACTGAAGGTGTAATTGCTACTGTGCATGAAGAAGGTCACAATTCTCAAGTTTTTCACTTGGACCCTTTTGAAGTATCAAGATACTGGAAATTATTGCTTAAGAGGCTCCACCTTTATCAAAATCATGTCCAGTTACCAGTCCATACAGTAACTCCACAGACAACATCTTGATTGCCAATTTCTGTTGATCATACACGCAAGCTAAAGGCGAATGTTTATTTTCTAAGACTGAAATGATATAGCGCAGTGACATTATTGCAGTCACTTGGTTATTTTTATCCCACTTCAATCCGGATAAAGCTAGATTTAGTCATCACAAAAATACGCTTGTTCTTGTCGAACAAAAATGAGACTAACTGTAATATGAATATGATGGCTTACGGCTGTGAATAAAAGTTGCATACGCGAAATGACTCATTTTGCTTACTTTTTATGCATTATGCCTTTAACGTGTTTTCTGCTGCTATCAGCATTATGTGTTTATTTGCATTAAGTGTAAGAAAATAATGTTCAGAACGATGTTCTTTAAAGATTTTATCTCAAAGTTCAAAGTTCAGTTTTATTAGTCTCAAAGTTCAAAGTTCAGTCTCAATAGTACAGTTTAATAGAACTAAGATTGTGTATTCCGAGGTACCAAGATAGCTTCTTTCTGTATCCCTGTTGTAGAGGTAGGGTCGTACGTAGCAGAACTATTCAAATTCACTTTTCTTCACTTTGGTAGTTGCTTAGCGATTTTAGTTTTGCTTAGGCTTTAGGTACAAAGATTTTGGCTCTCGATCCTCAGATTTAGAGCCAATTTTAAAAAAATTATTTTTTTAATTTCATTAGGAGCCTACCTGTCTAGTCTACAGATTGCTAAGACAACTAGCTATCTTGCCGAGGTACCGTGTTCATTTTTCCTAACTAGGGTAAAGTTCCCCGAAAAATAGATGGGCCTCAAAAGTACATCTACATAACATATGAAACACATAAATCAAAAATGCTTCCACTGATGTTCCCTAGGTCCCATAAGGGTACACTACGCATCGATTGAAAGGCCCTAATAGTACCTTTCAATATCAACTACGCCAACTGGGGGACTAGGCGTGTCGAAACAGCATAAAATAATTTTAAAATGTCCAAGCCTGTATACATAAAACCGTTCTGACAGGTGTTCCCTAGATCCCTCAACCTCCACTACGACAAACGTGGGCTAAACTTGTAGAAACAGCATTAAAGAATTTTAAAATTTCCAAGCCTGCAAAAATGAAACCGTTCTGTTCTCACAGGTGTTCCCTAGGTCCCTCAAGGGTACACTATGCATCAATTGTAGGTTGGCATTCTAAAAGTGTTATTTTTAGGGTGGTACTTTTAGGGTTGTATTTTTAGAGTGGTATTTTAAGAGTGGTATATTATATAAGGGTGGTACTTTTAAGGTTGTATTTTTAGAGTGGTATTTTAAGAGTGGTATATTATAAAAGGGTGGTACTTTTAAGGTTGTATTTTTAGAGTGGTATTTTAAGAGTGGTATATTAAGGGCGGTACTTTTAAGGTTGTATTTTTAGAGTGGTATTTTAAGAGTGGTATATTAAGGGCGGTACTTTTAAGGTTGTATTTTTAGAGTGGTATTTTAAGAGTGGTATATTAAGGGTGGTACTTTTAACCCTGCCTCTACCAAAGCGCTACAAATGTAGCTTTACTACTTTTACAGCCCTGTAACTTTGGGGGAAATGCATTTATGCTAATGATTTCCAAGATACTCGAACCAAATTTATTTTTCTACAATTTCCCAAAAAAAATTTCAAATTACTAAAAAAATGACAGAGCTAGAGGATAGTTATCAAAAAATGTCAATTTTGTGTCCATAAGATCCCATGTATAAGGCCACCATTTTTCAGGTAACCTTTTATAATTCCAAAATGAAAGCAAAAGGTCATCCATGAACAATTTTTTCATTATAAAGTGTCGATTGTAAAAACAGCACACAAATAATCTATACATATATTGTATAGTTTACTTTCATGCAATCGAAAATTATATAGCCCAAATAAATATATTTCCGCGAATATTTTAGATTGTCTAAATACGCGTACACATATTCTGTATTTGCCCAAATACGCGTGCATATATTCTCAATTTGCCCAAATATGTGTGCATATATTCTCAATTTGCCCAAATACGCGTACGTATATTCTGTATTTGCCCAAATATGAGTACATATATTCTGTATTTGCCCAAATATGCCTACATATATTCTGTATTTGCCCAAATATGCGAACATATATTCTGTATTTGCTCAAACGTGCGTATATATATTCTATATTGCTCAAGTATACGTCCATATATTCTATATGTTCAAAATATATATACAGATGCTGTATATGCCCAAATAGAATATATATGCCCGAATAGAATATATATTCCCAAATAGAATATATATGCCCGAATAGATTATATATTCCCAAATAGAATATATATGCCCGAATAGAATATATATTCCCAAATAGAATATATATGCCCGAATGGAATATATATGCCCGAATAGAATATATATGCCCAAATAGAATATATATGCTCAATTAGAATATATATGCCCAAATAGAATATATATGCCCAATTAGAATATATATGCTCACATAGAATATATATGCCCAAATAGAATATATATGCCCAAATAGAATATATATGCCCGAATATAATATATATGCCCGAATAGAATATATATTCCCAAATAGAATATATATGCTCAAATAGAATATATATGCCCAAATAGAATATATTTGCCCAAATATGCGCCTATATATTCTACCTTGCCCAAATATGCGCATACATATTCTACATTGCCCAAATATGCGCATATATATTCTACCTTGCCCAAATATGCGCATATATATTCTGTATTGCGCAAATATACGTATATAACATATTTTGGGGAACTTTTATCCGCACGCATAATTTATGTAGCATACATATAAATCGGTGCATATAATCAGTCTGATGTGCATATGCATACGCATATTTTGTATTATGTTGATATACACACATATTTCATTCTCTCAAATAGCGTATATTATTTATGGTCTATATATATTATATACAGCATACAGACTATACTAAATCACATAGTTTGTATATATTTTGCATATATATATTCGCCAAGTATGAATATGGACACAATAAATGTCTATATACATGCGTAATATATTTGTACACGCCCATTTATTTATTTGATGTAATTATTTTGTTGAATATATGCAAACATAAATTTGGTTTGCTTTTGACTGCAAATTACGTATTTCGTTTTGGATATCAAACTTTTTATCAAAATTTCAATTCTGTTCATCATTGGACATGCTATGCCTGGTACTGCCATTCACAAAAAATTACTAGCTCTGTCGTCAATGAACGTTCCCCAATTCGCTTGCTACAATTGTAGCCGTTTGGTATACTTAGGAATTGTTCCATGCGTTGCTACAATTGTAGCGGCTTGGTCCCGTACCATAGAAAAAACCTTTGGTACCGGTAGAGTTAAGGTTGTATTTTTAGAGTGGTATTTTAAGAGTGGTATATTAAGGGTGGTACTTTTAAGGTTGTATTTTTAGAGTGGTATTTTAAGAGTGGTATATTATATAAGGGTGGTACTTTTGAGGGTTTTATTTTTAGAGTGGTATTTTAAGAGTGGTATATTATATAAGGGTGGTACTTTTAAGGTGGTACTCGGCTTCAATTTAGGGAGTAAGGCAACCATCACTGGCTTGTCTTCGGTGCTGGTTTCTGAGAAATGGAACATAACTGCTTGTACCTTTAACTGGCACTTAAATAAAATACAATTCAATTCAATTCAATAAGGTTGTATTTTTAGAGTGGTATTTTAAGAGTGGTATATTATATAAGGGTGGTACTTTTAAGGTTGTATATTAAGATGAGTGGTATTTTTAGGGTTGTATATTACGGGTGGTATTTTGAATTGAGAATTTAGAATATTTGGTTTCGATCTGACCTCTGAAATGTCTGTTCTGGCGTTATATAATAATATTCTTCTTGTAGTACGGAACGGAATGAAACGAATGCAGTGAAGCAATAGTGTTTATTTGAATGATGTAAGCGGCCTATGTGTTAAGTTTCCTTTTTGTATGTTTTGGATTGAATAACAATTATGTACTCTAGTATCTAGGTTGGCTACTCACTGAGAAGAGAGAGTGCTAGTTATGTTGTTAGTGTTGATGTGAATGAGATGGAAGTTGTGGGAGGGAGGGACGCTGCATGCGAGTCAAGGATCCGTCGATGGATGGAATTCATTCAAAGTGAGCATTCCTTGGTTTACATTGCTTTGCATGTACAACTGAAGGTTTAATGAAATGTTATTATGCAAATCTTTTGTTGTTGGTTGTGGAACTTGAGGAAAGATAGTAGTTGAACAGCAGAAGATCTCCAGGTCAGCCCAATTCCTGTCCAAGAAAATGATAAATCCTGTCCTAGTCAGTTCTTGCTAATTAGCATAGCGTAACAACCGATTTCTGTTCTTTATCAACCATTTTCCCTTAAGATGTCTACATAATATTTAAGTATTTCCAATTCGTGTTGCGTAACTCTCCCTTTAATAGCAAACGGTAGCCAGCTGTATTCTTTTCTCATGTATTTTCGACAGCAAGGATCACTCAACTATATCTTATCAAAATGTTAAGAAGCCAATAAATTTATGAGTATTCAAAGGTTCTGCATGTCAGGTTTAAATGAAAGTAATTTTATTTCCTTTGCGGTATCATATTTAAGCAAATTGTTTTCTATTTTAAACTCTATTAGTTGCCAAGCGAAATGCATTCTAGTCAGCATAAGGAGGGTGTGAATTATTGGTTGCTAATGAGAAATACTGTCAATTTTACCTAGAAGCATAGTGTAGGCATAACACTCGAATTTCATTGAAATAAGAGTGTAGGGTTCTCCTAATAGTTTCTAAGGGAAACGGCATCAAAATTGAGGGGGGTTAATTAAAATTTCAGCACTTGCTGCAATGCGCTACTAAATCCCCATTGTACATGCAATCTCCGCACTAATCTCAAAAACTCCGATTAGTATAGTGGTTAGTTAGCAACAGAAAAAGTAAGAAAATTCCCAAAATGGCAACATCAAGCAGATTTGGTTAATTTTTCTGTTTCTAGCCACTCTACAGAAGATTTAATTAACTTTTTGTATTTCAGAAGATAGTCATTAGAGATGAGATATGAAATGTTACATTATTTGAGTATAGTATTATTAATTATTTACTGCTACAAATGTTAAGAAATTGAAGCCAAACATAAGCAAATTTTCTAATTTTGGCGAAACAAATAAACACAAGCCAGTTATTAGTTGGGCTAAAGGAAATCATACAATTTTTGTTTACAGCTACGGTTACAGGTTACTTGGATTTTGTTAATATGCATGCAAACTTTTTGAATTTCTCAAAAGCAAAGTAAAACGTCTAAATATTGTTCATATTCATACTGTCTAAATATTACCAGGTTTTTCACTGTTTGTACTCGAATTTCGTCAGTTTTTCGAAATTCGTCAATTTTTCAAAATTCGTCAAAATAAAAAAAGGGACCTCAGTTTTATTTAGTAGTGTCGAAAACATCAAATTTCATGTTTCCATGACTACGCGTTGCAAAAATAATCGCCCCCCTTTTCACCCAATTTGTACCCAAATTTCGTCAATTTTTCGAAATTCGTCAAAATAAGAAAAAGGGATCTCAGTTTTGTTTAGCAGTGTTGAAAACATCAAATGTCATGTTTCCATGACTACACATTGCTAAGATAATCACCCCCCTTTTTACCCAATTTGTACCCAAATTTCGTCAATTTTTCAAAATTCGTCAAAATAAAAAAAAGAGACCTCAGTTTTATTTAGTAGTGTCGAAAACATTAAATTTCATGTTTCCATGACTACGCGTTGCAAAAATAATCGCCCCCCTTTTCACCCAATTTGTACCCAAATTTCGTCAATTTTTCGAAATTTGTCAAAATAAGAAAAAGGGACTTTAGTTTTGTTTAGTAGTGTTGAAAACATCAAATTTCATGTTTCCATGACTACGCGTTGCTAGGATAATCACCCCCCTTTTTACCCAATTTGTACCCAAATTTCGTCAATGTTTCGAAATTCGTCAAAATAAAAAAATAGGACCTAGGTATTACTTAGTAGTGTTGAAAACTTCAAATTTCATGTTTCCATGACTACGGGTTGCAGAGATATTCCTGGACAAGTTTCCCCAATTTGTACCCAAATTTCGTCAATTTTTCGAAATTCGTCAAAATAAAAAAACGGCACCTAGGTATTACTTAGTAGTTTTGAAAACATCAAATTTCATGTTTCCATGACTACGGGTTGCAGAGATATTCCTGGACAAGTTTCCCCAATTTGTACCCGATTTTTGTCAATTTTACGAATTTCGTCAAACCAAAAATCAACCAACTAGATATTGGTAAGGAGTGTTGAAAACCGTTAACATTAAGTTTCTATGACAACGGGTTACTGAGATAACAATGGAAACATTTTTAAGTTGTTGTGCATGTCCAGGTGCTGAAATTATCCGCCGTTTTACTGGTTACTAAACAACTAGGCCTCTATAGCCTACTAGAAGCAGTGTATGATAGCTCATTTTGCTCTGCAAATTTCTTGGTTCTAAGTTGACTCCTTCAAAAGTTTATTCAGGTCATACGCCAAGAATTACTGTTTGTGGAAGAGTTGGATAAAATCCCTAAAAACTTTAACTACAATTATGTTATCTCCGATTTTTAATATCTTTTCTGCATTGAACCCAAAAAGTGAAACTACTAGAAAAGAAAGAAGATTTGAACTGTCATAGGTATTTCAAACTCAAATTAACATTGTATCCATGACAGTAGGAGACACAAGTGTCGTTGGGCTACGAGTGTCTATTTTAAAAGCTGAATATTTTTAAAACTTTCCAAAAAAGACAAAAATCAGAGCCAAACACCTTTACAGCCATCCGAAATATTTTATCCAATATTTAAATGTAAAGAAACTATTACGGGTTGCTCTGAATAAACTTTTCAAAAGTACCAATTTTTACATGTTAAGGTAGAGATCGATCCTCAAAAGAGCCCAAAATAACATGGGAAAAGTTCCCTGCTTTAAAAGCTTATAACATCCACATCAAATAAGTAAATGCAAATGTCTAAATGTAGAAAGAATCTCAACTTCATTGGTAAAATATTTTACTGTTGAATTTCTGATTTATCGACTGCGCTTTGAGTAAAAAGTATTTAAAAAAAGACAACAGTATGAATCGAACCAAACGACAGGGCCTTCGTTCGATTCAAACTGTTGTCTTTTTGTTCAATTACTTTTTACTCAGAACACAGGAGATAAATCAAAAATTCAACAATAAAATATTTTGCTAATGAAGTGGAGATTCTGTCTTCATTTTCACATTTGCACTTACTTCTTTAATGTGGAAGTTATAAGCGTTTTACTAACAAACAAGCTAACTAACATCTATCCGTGTTGTTGAAAAATAACGACAGCCAAACTCATACAGTAAGACATCCGACAAGCCATACAAAAATAGCCTGTTTACCTGTTTTAATAAAGAATAAGTCATTATCTATTAAAGAAGGTAAACAGCATTATTATAATGACAAAGTTAGGCTCATTAGCCATTATTAATGACTAATGAACCTTACTTTGTGCCCACTGGTTTAAATATTCAGAGAGGTAGACGTCGTAGAATATTTAACCCAGTGAGCTCTCATTATATAATCTCAATTATCGGAGAGGCCCACCCACTTTCAGTCGCTCACGATTCCGACACCTCTCCAATAATTATTCGATTATGATTATTGTTGCATTTTCATTTCTGCATAACACACAACATACTTGTCGGATGCCTTCAATGCCGTATGGGTTTTGGTACACAGGGATGGTTTTGTACATCATAAACATAATTCAAAATTTGTGATGTAACCGCTTCGTTTTTTGGCTCCAAAATGGCGGACCGATCGCCACCTTAAGTGATAGGGAATTTTGATAAAATTAAATTACATACGGAAATATTAAATATTTCACAATTCATATGCAAACCGCGAAGAAGCCGCCACTTTTAAATATACATATGAAACCATGGAAATCCCTATATTATAGGTCCATTTTAAGTATCAAAATATCCAAACAGACTGCAGGGCGGTAAGACATCAGGAGGGACCGGAAGTTGCGTGTTGCCAGGGCAAAGGTTAACTTTTATTGGCACAGCCTGTACATATGTAGCACAGTTGAGTCTTAGGGAGCGCTCATATACTACGAGGACTTTTTTTGGCTGATTTTGGACCCCCCCCCCCTCCCCTTCTGAGGACTACTCGCAGTATTTAGCCATCTTGTAGCATATTGGGTGAGGACATTTCGGGTACCCCCACCCCCCATCAAAATGGTCCTCGTAGTATATGAACGCTCCCTTATCCTTTCTCTTTTAAAGCCTGAATAAACCTTTGTTTGATAGGCTGAGTTTGCTCTGACAGAGACTAGGCTACAAATCAGAGTCCGAGACGAGATGATTAGAACTGCAGAGCATGAGTCTTGTGACGGGAAATAGAGAACTTTGATGAATAAAACGAGGAGAGTGGTTTTCGTTGTAAAGGTGTTCCAAATAGTTTCAAGTGGCTCTCATTTAAATTGAAAGGCGATGCCTTTGCATTGCATGGTAAACTGTAAGGAAGTCTTAGAGAGAAGAACGAAAGGAGGATAATGACTAATGACAGAGAGGATAGCTGTAAGCTTTTTACAAGCTGAAAGGTGATAATTTCATCCGAATAAAAGTGAAGCATTTTGAGTTGCATTAGGTATTCCCTGAGTAGGCAATAGTACTCAGTTAAGACAAGGGGATCCGCGAAGGAGTTTATTAGGAGTGTGTGCATTTGAAATACTGCAAAGAATCACTTCTCATAGCGTCTTTTGGTCTTTTCAGCTGAATTCCTTCGATTTGATTTTATTCTTTTTTCACAGCAGCACCAGTAGACAATAATCGCACTGTTTACATTACAATCAGTATTATAGTAGGTCATAATGGGTATTGGTCTATTTATGGTATTCAACAGGGTTTTCTAAGCAAGGTTCCCACAAACTCTAGTAATATCTTATCCCAAGATTTACTATTTACCCTAACTACGTTAAAGGTATTTTGGGTCTTGATAATCGGCATAGATGGGCAAAATACTTGTATTTTGAAAATACTGTATTTAAAATACAGTATTTAAAATACTTTTTGTAATTTGTAATTTGTATTTTGTCGTAGTAAGAAAATGGGTATTTTGTATTTTGTATTTTCCACTCCTGAAATACAAAATGTATTTTGTATTTTGTATTTTGAAGAAAAAAAACACTTTCAAAATACAAAATACTATTAACTTCCTATTTCCTTCATACATCGGCTTGCTGCGCATCTTGATTTAATATTTCCATTTCCTACTCATGCGTGCTCCCCACACCGTGTAACTCACAGTATTTTTGCATTCAAATCAACTGTGGTGGAATCTGGCTGCAATCGAATTTATAGCGCCACTTTCTGTACTTCATTGAAAACAAAATTTGGAGTTTCGACACCGGTGATTAGCACCTCTATTTCTACTTTCATTGCATTAGGCATGATCTACTTAGAAATTTGAGTGCCCTAAAATATCCAGAATGTCAACTGTACCCAGGGTGACCATCCGTCCCCTTTTTAAGGGGATCGTCCCCTTTTTTGTCCATAAAATGTTAAATTTAACAGAAAAATTTTGCGCTTCGCGCAAGTTTTATCTTCATATAACATTATCTACCAGTTTTCTTAATTAAAACTTAAGTTCAGGTTAATTCTTTTCTGTTCATGAGAGGAAACAAATTGCCAAAGTAGACATAAAACAATAAAGAGAACTACAAAATAGTTTTTCGTACATGTGCTGACATTCTTTTCCTCTTGTTTATATTGTTTTAGCGTTGTCAAAATGAAATTTTTAAATAGAAATGTCAAATCTTTTTGCGTTTCGTTAATTTGCTCAAGTTTTCATTATTCTGGAGTAAACTTCCTTTCAACACAAATCTCAAAATATATTTGATTTTGTCAATCTTTATGAAAATAAATTTTTAGAGCTTATTTGGGGAAAAAAATTTTCGCGCTACGCGCGAATATTGCTTTCTTCATTTATTTCCATTAGGTCGCTACAAGTGTATGCCGATTTTACAAAAAATATAGCTATTTTTATACATTTTCTGAAGTTGACTCCACCCCTAATCTTTGTGTCAAAGTGTCCCCTTTTTCGGCCGAGAAAATGTGGTCACCCTGACTGTACCAGTTGATACTGTAGAAAGTAATATAACTGACAACTCGTCACCCATTTTGGACGGAACATTTTTTTCAGTAGTTTCGAGTAACACTGATAAATGATAAAAAACTTATCAAAAAAAGGTGGCCAAATTTGTCCCGCACATATTCCTGCTTAATATTTCTGAATTAAATGTATCTATGGTAGTCATAATAAAATGTACTAAATATTCTTACATTTTATAACGCTGTATGTATTTCACACTATATTTGAATAAAATAAACAAAAGAAAGTATTTGTATTTTTAAAAAGTATTTTCAATTTGTATTTTGACCCTAAAAAATGTGTATTTTCAGTCGAGTATTTTGTATTTTGTATTTTAAGAAAAAAATGTATTTTATTTTGTTATTTTATTTTGGACTGAGATTTTGAGTATTTTGAGTGAAGTATTTTCAAAATACTTTGTTGAGTATTTTGCCCATCTATGATAATCGGATTTCTACCTCACAATTATACTACCAAAAAATGAATTTTCCGGGTTAGGGTGCTTGAGTTTCATATATAAAGCGGATTAAAAAGTTGGCACACAAATGAGTGAGGTAGGTACGGCGATTTTTTCTGTGGACGGGATGGAAATGGCGTAAAAGGAAATTGAATACTGTGTTATGACGACAAATAAGCGTAAGAGTGAGTGGGTATGTCTATATTAATGGTGACTTAACATGGGTTCAGCTTTTTCATTGTGTATCCCATTTTGTAATTACGAAGCAGTGTTCAAGATTGAAATAGTGATGGAAAATGGTAATTCACGATATATGGGAAGAAGGGATGAGCAAGCGCGAGAGTATTCCATGGCATAAATTGCATGATTATTTTGAATGTGTTTGATAAGTTGATCGCCGTTGCAGAATTAAATGTAATTTATTGGTACTAACTACAGGAATTAAAGTAGATACCTTAACTATAGACTGCAGGGATCTAAGGACAGTTGCGGAAGGAGAAAATGATGAATATATGCGTGTGCCTGAGAGACATTATTTGGAAGGAAAGACGTATTAAGGGTGTGACTGATGTGTGGCCCAGGTGGAGGACAAGAGAGCGATGGTGGAAGAGAGTGAGGAGTTCTACGGTGGAATGTGTATTTAGATGTAGTTGTTGGAGGTGAGTGAGTTGGGGAAAGGTAGTGTGGGTCGTGAAGGGAGGGTTTACGGTTTGTGGTTGTAGAGCGAGTGGGGAATTGATGTTCTTGGGGCTACTGGTGAGGAGCGTCGATAATAACTGGGCTGACATGGGAATGGCAGGGCCGAGGCTTGTGTCCGTCAGAGAGTGGATATGTGTGGAGAGTGACAGGAGAGAGATTTGGAACGAGTGACTACTCTAATTTGGGAGGAGAGGGCCACAGGGAAGGGGCCGGGGACAGAGAGGTCCCATTCGGACCTCGTTCTGTGAGCAGAGCATGTCGAGGGAGGCACCCCGTAATTAGAGAGGTTCCTCACAGCGGATTATCTGTCGATCTTGTGACGGTGAGGTGAGTGAGACTGCGAGAGCAGCGGAGCGAGTGCATCACGCAACAAACGACCCACAGCCACAACAACCCGAGCTTCTTCTCTCATTCTCTTCCTCCTCAACCATCGACATCTCCAGCAACAGCCAAATAATAATAATAATCTATGTAGTAATAATCATCCTCCCTCGCAGACCCTTCCACCGGCCTTCTCAGCCTTCTTCTACTCCACATCACCCACTTTAATAATCAATGCACACAGCCCTCGCTCCTCTCTCTCTCTCACATTTCCGAGTACATTTATAATTATGGCTTTCTGGAGGAAAGGTAGGCACTTGACTTGCAGATTAGTGCAGGCAGAGGGGAGTTCCTACGCCGGACACGCCGCTCTCACATTCCGCTGACGACAGTTTCGAAACTCAATCGCTCTTCCCAAGTGTCCACCACAAATCATACACTGCCACAAGTCGCAATCCATTATGCCACTATTCCCATTCCTCTCAATGCATGTCCTTTTGCTTAACTTTCGCTTTAATTGCTAATGCAAATAGTCATGCTGCCTTCCCTTTGATCACATTCAGTCACATTCACACTCTACTCAAAGTCTCCATTTCATAAACCAGCTCTGCAATTATCCTTCTCCTTCCTTCCATCAACGAGCAGGTGCCTGTTTCCACACAGAGCCTGAACATGGATGTACACAGTACACTAATCAAGTATGTAGTGCCTCTGTGTCTTACAATGCACACAATACACAAGAGAGCCTCAGCACACAACACAAGTGCTTAATACAATATTATACATTAGGTACACAGTGCCTGTATTTATTAGTTTGCACATAGTCTACTATGGTAATTAATAAATAGGAGCGGATTGCGTAGGAACAAGTCTTGAAGATTGTCATGAAAATAGGATTTCTCCGTGTAGTAAATGGCAGTGAATATTTAAGGCAGGCAGAGCAGACAGTTGCAAATCATGCACATGATGCTTCCGCTGTCTAATGAGAGGGCTCTGTGTTTGCGAGACTGATGCCCCACCCACTTGCGGCCGACCCGCCCTCCCCAACTCTCTTCCACCAGCTCCCAGTCCTCCATTCCAAGATTTCTCTTCTTCGCTCTTTCTGCTCTCTCAGATCACCAAATTCAGATTAGTGAGCAGGGGCTGCTAGGCGGCTAATTTATTCTCAACTGCCATCCAAATGCCACGGCCGACATCAACTCGCTCACTCGCAATCCAACCTGCTCCCAGTTGGAGAAAAGGCTGGATGAGCGATGAGACAGATGTTGAAGGAGTGGGCACCAACTTCCCCGTGTCTCATTCTAAGCAATTATTTGGACCTCTAAAACTCAATAGTAGCCACGGCAATTGTACACCTTCGTTTCTAGGCTATGAATGTATGCACTGTGGACTTTCAAGACAAGACTCACTGCATGTGTCCGAAAAGACCAATGTCCACTCTATCAGCGGATGTTTCGGAAAATATGCATCGGAATGGTCATTCGATCGAAAAGGTGGTTCGATTGGCAAATTCATCAGTCGTCTAGAATCTCAAAAACCACTTTAGCCCGCATTCAAGTTAAGTACAATTGCAAAACGAAAGAAATGCACGTTTGGCATCTGCATGGGCTTGGTTGGTTGAAATCCTAGTGAATCGTGCGAAATGCTAAAAAATCGGAAAAAATGACTTGGTAATTTGTGGACGCTCCCTTATAGCCTACATCCTTACACTTGCTGGGACACATTAATAAATCTGAACTTGGAAGTGTGCTTAAAACCCCAACCGAAGAAAACTTTAATAACGACGGACATGGTGACACTGTGCACCCTTAATGACTTTGCATTACTTGGGTTCTTTACTACTTTAATTCCCTGGTGCAACAAGCAAGTCTGTTCTCAAATCAGGCTTTGCGGAAGCTTTGCGCCAAGTTTTGCTTTGCTCGCTTTGATATTCTCATCTGGACTGCAGATTTAGCACAGAAATTCTTCTTTCAGCACAACTTCACCACCTTTTAAGTATTTCCGTTAGTGGTAGCGTGCACTGGCACTCCTTTCTTTCGAAGTAGCCTTCCAACACTGAAGTAGCCCTTGCCTATAGAAAGAGTCAGCAGGTAACTGGATACTGGATATGTTGAATCTGCAGGTTGACAACTTTATTTTCATTTCGTTCATGCAGATGTACTTCATGTGGCATACAAAAAAATCAGTATCAAAGCTTCCCAAGTACACTTCAATAATAGTTAATGTGAAAGAGATAAAGTGTATTAATTACTTGAACTGCTCAGCTGCCTGTAATAATGCCAGCACTTCTCAATTGGTTTTGCATCACTGAAAGGATTTGGTACGTGTTAACCATTTATCTGTATGAGATAATTATGTGTCAAGTGTCAACTAATTATCGTAACCACGTAGCAACTACATAGTACATAAATGGAAAGAAAGGAGCAGGCGAGGCGTCGTTTGAAATCGCAATTTTTTATTAATTTTATTCTGTCTCATTGGAACATGACAATAACATGAACAACACACCATTAACTGTAATTACAATTGATTCGTTGTGCTACTTTATGAACTGAGATGCTTCTCGGCTTGCTCTGCCACATTTCCTCTGACATTCTCTCTGTACCCCACATTTCATCCACACAAATCAACACCTGCAATCCTCCGCTCATTTCTCACACACACAGACACTCCCTGCAGTGCAGAGAACAAACGATACGCCGCAGTGAACCGTGGCGGAATATTACATTTTGGCATCAGGGCTATAATATTGCTTACTAGGGCACTGTGGCTCTCTTCACATTAATTACATTGCCTAATTGCATTGAACAGTTTCTAAGTCTAATTGTTTATCGCTAACTGAAATCCTTTAGTGCCCCTGTATTCAATCCATTCATAAAAATGGAGCGCATGAAGACCAGTCTGAGAAATGACACCCAAGTGCTTCTCACTACTACTCAGGATTCCCGGGTTTGATCCTGAGAAAGGAATACTGCACACTCAATGTAATAGCACATTTGTCGATTAGGAAAAGTAGTCAGGAGTTCATCGGCCAGAACTATTTGACCGAACAGTAACTCCTTTTAGGTCTAGGCTCTCTATATTTCACATGCTTTGGAGGAAGCAGGCTCTGAATAACTTACTTCTGTGTCAGTTAATAAACGGAAATAATATGGGAGACAAATCAGTACTTAAATAAACAAGTATAACACTGGATGTAACTTAAGGATCGACGGCAATATATAATGGACATGGTCATTTGAAAGTATGAAGGTATGCTGTCTAACTGACACAGGCTGCTTTCTAGTGATTAAATTGCTAATTGTCTACCTGGCGTGTGCTGTCTGATTGACAACGACATATACCTTACATAATACTTTTGTACAGTGGTTATGGGACATGCGCAGGGATGCATACACAAGTCTTATCTATTAATACGCATAACTGAGGATCTACCTTTAATACTTTATTTCCGACAGCAATTGACCAATTGACCCCTTCTTTGAACTTTACAGTCGTCTAGCGTCCATCCATCCGTCCAAACTTGATTCAAGTTTACCAAGATGGATGAACGTACAGACCAGGACCAGGCATTCGCATAAAAGATTTACTTTCCCTTAAAAATGAAAATCAATGTTTTCCGCCATTAACTGCTACAGAAAACAACTTATTAATGCTTATACTTAAAATTAGCAATGGAAGTATGTCTTTTGGAATTTCTGTTTTAATAATTTATTTCCTGTAGCAGTTAGAGGGAATGAAGTTTACTGAGTATTTATTACATTGTCGTTAGCTTGTGTTCCAAGTTTTAGTTAGATAACTATACTAAAAGCCCAATTAAAAACAATCAAGGATTTCAGAAAAAAACGAAAATGTTTTGCCGTTATTTGGAAACACCCGTATTTGCCGTTATTTTCGTATAGAAGGTATTGGAAAAAGTGAAAGTCTGGTAAAGTGGATTTTGGAATAATGAGAGTGTGGTATAGCGGATCTTAGAAGAAAACCGACGATATACGATATTAACTCAACTAATCGTCAATTGAAGACAATCGCGGGAAGACAAGTCAACTCCATAGCGAAATAAAATGCTTGGTAACTACGGGTCACTCTAGTTGGTAGTTCTGTCCATTGAATAGGTTGACCCCAAGGAGTTTAAATTGCTGGCATGACGTTTCTTTGAGTTTACAAGGGGGTCAAATTCAGATTTCCACGCAGTCGATTTTCATATAAGACAGCAGTTCGGAAATTGTTTGTCATTAGAAGAGACAATAGAGTTTAAAATAGTTACTCCTATTTCTCTCGACTCCGTTTAGTAAAAGAGTCTACCGGAGCTAAATTGGAACGAATGTACTTGGACTGCAATTTTCAAAAGACTGTAAAATCACTATTGTTGATTTCTGCGAAATCATTGGTTATCTTTATATCGTTACTAAGTTACTATGAAAATTAGCCAATGATTTTTCAGAAATCAACGATCGTAATTTTGCAATCTTTTGAGAATTCTAACCCTGATTTCCAATGATAGCACGTACTATTGAATTAAAAGTTGAGTTGGCTTGATGAAGAGAAGGTAAAATAATAGGGCTCTTGTCCGATTTAATAGTACCTGCTATCATTGGAAATCAGGGACATTCCTTATGATGAGTATACAGGTGGTAAGGATTGGAACCTTTTTACACTGGGTCTGCAAAGTAGGCTACGGGACCGTAACGAGGCAGCCAAGAAACTCCTTGAATAGTCCTTTTCCCGTAGCCTATGTCCATAGATATACAGTGTTGGCCACAAGTCACGCATCATTGGGATATAACATTACGTGTGGCCAGAAATTACGCATCATAGGGAATTAACATTACGGGTGGCCAGAAGTCACGCATCATAGGGAAATAACATTGGTGTGTAAAAGGTAAAGGACTTTAGTTAAGTCCTTTACCTTTTCTGAAGTCCAGTTCCGGTAGCAATTCGTTCATTAGCAAATCAAGATACGTTTCACCATTTACCGTCCCCGTAAAGAATTTAACGAAGATAGTGTCCAAAATTGACTGCGTCCAGAGACAAAATTTTCATTTTATATGGTTTAAAATGATGTAATTTTAGGATAGGACGAACACTGGTTCTTGAAATGTTAAAACCACTTGCTACTTCTCTTAGTGATCTTCTTGGACTTGCAACAAATTTTGCAAGAACTGACTGCAACCTCTGGGTTTGTGGCAGTCTTAGGCCCCAGACCGAGGGGCATCAGCTGTAGAACCTGTCTTCTTGAATTTGCTAGCCAATCGAACAACTGTTGATTGGTGGATGGCCTTATCAAAGGATGTCTCCGAGCGAATCCTACTGCCACGGCTCTGGTAGATAAGTCTGGACGTCCAGCCAACATTACCACTCCCATTCTTTTTTTCTTCGAAAGCTTCATCGCACAAACGATACTCATATTTGATAAAAAGAACTTACAAAAAAGTGTTATCCTTCTCAAATAAACATGCATTGGAGTTGATTATTGAATGGAACCGAAGCGCCTCTCAAACACCAATATTATTTCCCTATGATGCGTGACTTCTGGCCACCCGTAATGTTAATTCCCTATGATGCGTAATTTCTGGCCACACGTAATGTTATATCCCAATGATGCGTGACTTACGGCCAACACTGTAGATAAACTAACATCCCGGGCTGGAATTCTCAAAAAATTGTAAAATTACGATCGTTAAATTCTTCAAAATAATTGGCTAATTTTTATAGTAACTTAGTAACGATAAAAACTAACCAGTGATTTTGCAGAAATCAACGATCGCAATTTTACGATTTTTTGAGAATTCCAGCCCCGTAGCGTATGTCAATGTCTGCAAAATCGTCCAGTAACCTATTATGAAGATTTTTGAACCTCCTTACACAGCCATGTTACCTTGGAGACCAACCTGGTCTCTACTAATGACAAATTATTATTTCCGAACTGCTGTCTTATATCAAAATCGACTACATGGAAATCTGAATTTGACCCCCCTTGTAAACCCAAAGAAACGCCATGCCAGCAGTTTAGACTCCTTGAGGTCAACCTATTCAATGGACACAGTTACTAACTAGAGTGCCCCGTAGTTACCAAGCATTTTATTTCACTATGGAGTTGACTTGTTTTCCAGCGATAGTCTTCAATTAAAGTAGAACTAAGATTTATGTGTTAGCATGTGCTCCATATTACTGGAAAATGTATGAGTTGCGATGTAAACATGTAAGCTACATTGCATTATTTATAGTTGGAAGTCTATCCTAACGAGAGACATAATTGCATAACAAATAGTGTCTACAAGCCAATAGTAATACGCATGAAATCAAAGACATGGTTTTTCTTGTCATCAAGCTTCTGAGAATATGGTTGAGTACTCTATCGAAAATGTGATATTTTATCCAATCTTGTAAATTTTTGAGAATTTACATTGGATGTGCCTCGCACTAGCCATGAAGGATCTACTGTTCAATGCTCTCCAGTCACTAGTTCATAGTTATTTCAGTGGAGTTGTTTGAGTATGTTTGAATTCGGCTTCGGGCGGTTTCTCAAAAATACAACGACTACTTGACCCCACAGCTAACTAATGAATACTGGCATTACACACTGTACTGTTGAACTGCACGAAGGTATCTTATATCTGTTAAGTCCAGGTATTTACTTCTTCAGAGAGATAAAGCTTAAAACTAAATACGTATGAAAGTGCCGTAAACCTAAATATGGGCCCAAACAGATTCACTGGGCAAACTTACATGCACTGGGTTTAAACAGCAGCTAATGTTCTAACTCTACATAGGTACTTCTCTTTTTAGCCCGTTTAGCTACAAAACAACACTAAGCTGGAATTGAAGGGCAGCAATTAATTGGTTTAAATTAGAAGTGGAATACAGAACAAAATCAACTCAATGATTTTCATTAATTTCTCAAGTCCTTCATGTACTCTCTCATCAAGCAACGCAGTGGATATGTTTTGTCGATTCGCGGATTTGTTAATCCCCAGTTGGCAGTCGGTTCCTCCTCCCTACTGTCCCAGTCCCGACTTTATGCTTGCACACACAACGACGACGACGACGGTCCGGCAGGAGAATGGGGACACAGCGGTCCCATTGGAGTTTGCATTCCAAGTTTCTTGAGTGGCGGTTTGTGGGGAAGGGTGGGTTTGGGAGTGGCGAGGAGGAGGAGGCTACCACCAGCGGGGGGGCAGGTAGTGCGAGGCGGTGGCGGTGGCTGCGGCGGCTGCGGCGGCGGCGGCGGCGACTCCTCCGCCGTGGTTGATGAGGTTGGAGTTGAAGGAGGAGGCGGAGTCGAGGCCGAAGGCGAGGTGGGGAGGGACGGCGCCTGCGTGGAAGTCGAAGGGGTGGAGGGGGAGGGACTCGAGGAGGCTGGAGATCTTGTTCGAGTTTTGGTGGTGGCAGGGCTTGCCGTCGCGCACCAGCACCGGCACAGCCACCCGGCGGGGCGACGGCGACGACAGCGAGTCCAGCATCGAGGACGAGTGGGCGTGGTGGTGGTGGCCCGAACCGGAAGTCGTCCCGCGGCTTTCCCTTTGGGCTCTGCTTGAAAAGCCATGGACACAAAATATTATTAGTTCATCTGCTTTCCTTATGGCGCTCCACCAGTTTCACTTTTCACTGTTCACTGGGCATGTCACTGCTGCGCTATTCGAAGCGCTTAGCTTCGTGTTCAGAATCTCAGAATCTGCTTTGGATTGCCACATACGGAAGCAGTTCAGTTGGCAAATATTACAATGACTCTGTAAGTTTCCTCTCTAAGCAGTTATATTTGGGCTTGCATTTATTTATAAATTAAATGAAAACTGGCAGTTGAAAATCGTTTACTATGGCATACATGCTTAGAGGATGACGACAGCAGTTTCAAGAATCTTGTAGTACAATTGATAACACCAACATAAAAAATACTAGCACCAGCTCGTCATATTGGAAAGGCTGCAATATTAAGATTGGTCATACAAATAAAGAACTTCTAGCGTAAATGAGTTGAATATTTTAAAACCCAACCCCAACCTGTCCAAAAATTTTGAACCCAACCCAAAACCCATTTTACATGACCATTTTCGAAACTAGCCCAACCATGATTATCGGCAATATGATTATTGGCATTCTTGACAAATTGGAAGCAAAAACACGATTTTTAAAGAAATGCAATTTTATTTTACTGCACAAGACAAACCGGCAGGGATTTGTGTATATGCAGAATGTTTAGAATGCTTATCTCAAAATCTCACTATATTGAAATCATTTTGATATATGAACGTTCTACGATACGATAAAGAAATCATATCAGATAACACAGATGCCAATGTTCTCTTCGTTTTTCTAGTACTCTAGGGTTAATGTAGCTCAATATTTGGAGAATACCAGCACTTTCTAGAAATGAAAACCTTACACTATTGTGCTAGCAAAGGATTGGCCAATAATATACTTCTTCTGGATTTGACGAAGTAAATCTTCCTACAGAAAGTGGGCAATGATAATAATGGACATCCCAGTTCTCAAATTAGGACCATGGAGTAATAATGCCCTGGATTGTAGTGTTGGAGAATACAGAAGTGTCCTGCGTTTTTGTAATTTTGCAAAACTAAATTAGCTAACCTCTCTGACTCTGTGGTCCCTGCAATAAAAAATTCTTCTATAATTTTCTTTTTCTCTAAAATTGGATTCTCACTCATTTTGTGCAAGCCTTTTTCAATGTTCTCTCTGGTGTGGAAAACCCTATCGCTTTACTTTGAGTATTCTACGACAGTTTTGGTTTTACCTTGTACCTATTTAAAAGTGAATTCAATGACTTGTATCATAAGCGCTTTTGCTTATGCTGGGCTTTCAGAGCATTCAATGAGCAGTAAAGAGGGTTTATTTTGGCCCAATTGAAGTGGCCGCACGTCCAATTGCTATTCACGCAATGTAGATGTAGGGAAGGCCCTCGTCGGATTTGGGATCCGTGGGTCAACACGATTCCGAAATCTCAAATTTCCAGTAGAAGGGATAATGCGCAGATGCCCAGGAATGCAGTGAAGCGACGAGGAATTGAGAAACTGTAGAGCAACTTACCTTTTGGTTTTGTAGCGGTGATTCTGAAACCAAATTTTGACTTGCGTGGGAGTGAGGCGAATGATGGAGGCCAAGTGCTCCCGTTCGGGTGCCGACAGGTAGCGCTGCTGTCGAAAGCGGCGCTCCAACTCGTACGTCTGCGTCTTGGTGAACAAAATGCGTCTCTTGCGCTTTTTCTGCGTGAGGGGCTGCGGGTGCGTGGAGAGGAGGAGCTGCTGCTGGGAGGAACCCTTGTCTCCGGCGGAGAGAGGGGCCGTGGAGGAGTTGCCCCCGGTCCCGCCGTCCCCCCGGGAGGACCCCGTGTCGCTCTCGTCCATGTCCTCCATCAACTCCTCGTCCGAGTCGTCTTCGCTGTGCACGTCGTAGGAACCGGAGGCGGAGGCCACGCTGCCGGCGCTGAGCAGCTCTGCCCCGCCCTTCCCCGCCAGCGCGTCCTTGTTCTTGACGTTGGGGAGCTCGCCCTCGTCTTCGTTGTTGTTGTTGTTGTTGTTGAGGTGGTGGTGGTGGTGGTGGTTGCCGTGGTGGTGGTGGTGGTGATGGTGGTGGTGGTGGCTGGGGTTGCGGGACGACTCGCTGGTGCTCGAGTCCGCAGGCACAATGTCATGACTAGAGCCACTGGGTTTGGTGGAGGGGGCGGGGCCGCCCTTTCTGACCGACTCCTCTTTCAAGTGCGGACTGGAGGCGCCGTTGTCTGGCTGGGGACTGATTATTTTCTCGTCGGTGGAGGAGGTGCTGTCGGGGGAAAGGACGGGGGCGGGGGAGGACGCGGAGGAACAGCGGATGTGGTGCTGGGCTTGACTCCCTTGCGAGGACTGCAGGCCTCCACTCAGACCCCCATCTGAAATCAAAGACACAATGTTAGTCATTCCTTAGGACAGCACTGCGGATCACAAACACCGGCACATTTCATTACAACTTGTTGAGCATTCGGGGCGACGAATGAGCGTGGGACTCCATGCTTTACTCCCCCTTCTAAGATTTAAATATCATCGGTGTACATTACGCATTGGGACTGGTGGGAAAGACAATGCAATGAATGAGTTCAATGCACAGGACCACAGACAATAGATGGTCCTCATCCAAGTGCCAACAGTGCCACGTACTTTTCAGTTATGTTCGCCATTAAAATGCAATTAGTCCCCTTTAAGTTTGGCAAATGTGATAGACAAAGAGGACTTGAAGAAATGCAGCATTCCTACACTGAAATCTTTCGAGCCACTTCACTAATCATGTCTGACTGCGAATTGTGAGTCGCGTTCACGACAAAATTGCCTATGTTTGTAAAAGGTTGGGTGGCGGAATCCAGAGATAGCAGGGTATGATCGAAGTACTAATGGGTATAGACGCCATGCACTATTAAGTGAGAAACAGCATATTTAAGGGTGACAAGACATTTAAAATCAGAAGACAGGTCACCTCATTGACTTTTCACCTGTTATAAAGGCTAATAAGGCAATAAAAGGCGTGATGTCAAAAGTCTGGATGTGAAAAGTCGTGATGTGACCTAGTTGTCAGTGAGGGGAAGAGTCAACGAGGTGAACTGTCTTCTGATTTGAAAATTCGTGGAATTGATGATTCCACCACTATTGGTATCGACTTTTGGTATGTTAATTGGTATTTGGAAACTTCTGAATGATCAATGACGATTTCAGGATCTCGAAAAATGATATGACGTTATTTTTAAGAATGACTTCCTGAAAAGAGGTCCATTTAACAACCACGGTGCTGCTGAACTTTTGGAGAGTCTACCTTCGATACTGGGGAGATGAAAAGGGACACAGTTATTTGAATCCCTTTTGCAGTCATTTCCTTGTTGTCTTGACGGTGTTGGGAGAGGAGGCGGAGTCACACGAATTACGGACGATCAGTTTTAAGTGCCACAATAACAATCCTATTGTTTAAATATTGGCATAAAAATTTAGAACGATAATGAATAATTATTCCGCTTTGAAATAAAGAAGAACTTGACTCTTTTAAGGAAAATGGCTGGTGTAAGAGAACGCGAAGACATAAGTTGATGAAGATTGGAATTTCAATGTAAATCTTTCACTTATTCAAATGGTGCAAACGGTTTTTCTGTACTACTTCCGGTTTGGCCGTTACATAGGGCCACACCTCAATACTTTGATTTAAATACTCATTGTTCAACAATTTTCGTCAATATGCTTTTACATTACAACAATGCTTTCCAGTCCTGTCCTGTCATCCTAATCAGCATTAAAAAGGAAATTGATGTGTGCGTAATAATGTGCTTATGTTGTGCTATGGGACTTTGTGCTACAATTTTGTCCACGCGCCACGGGATGAAAAGTGAGAAAGTTCACTGAAAATCCTATAGGTCAGGTTACCAAATAGCTAAGCAGTTGTTAATCTACTACCCAATTCGTCGTAATGCATAATACATGGAGAACTATAAGTATTTGCGCTTCTCTGCCCTAATTGAAATTGAAATGGATATACCGTAAATTCTCCATTACAGCCCCCCGGGTTCTATTCCAAACTTTTTCTCTTTCCCCCGGGTTGTAATAGAGGCCGGGTTCTAATAGAGGTCCGGGTTCTATTCTAAATCTACGAATTTTAAGCACCTAAATTTTAGATGACGTACATAGATATGTATTTAATAAGAAAAACCACGCTCAGAAGTTCTGTCAAATTGAATGATTTTCATTCAATTTGACGTTCAATCATGCAATTCAATGATTCCCCTGAATGATTTTTCGCAAATTCAAGGGCTTCTAATTTAAATTTGACACCGGCAAGTATAGGTGCAATTTTTATAAATTATTTTTCACACTTATTTTATCTTTCTTCACCAGTATTGATCTAATTCCCACCTAATGTGTTATACATTTCACAGGGCAGTAATGGAGACCCGGGTTGTAACAGAGGCCCGGGCTCTATTCCAAACTTTTTCCTTTTCCCCCGGGCTCTATTAGAGACCGGGCTCTATTGGAAGTCCCGGGTTGTAATGGAGAATTTACGGTAATGCGGCAGGAAGACTGAAAATGTGGCAATTTTACCTAATCTGGTTCAAATTCTCCCAGTAAACTGTTTTCTTCTTTGAGAAACATTTCAGTGCCAAGTCAAAATATGGGGCATCGTTGTACAAAGAATTGTACTACTTTAACTTTGTTGACCTCATGAATTACTGTTTCATGCAAACCTTCTATCACTATCACAGTCATATCTATCTGTATCTAATATTAGTTAAAAGTTCCTTACTTAGGTATTACAAGCATTATTCCATTATATTTACTTAAATGGTAATTGTCCTTTTGTCACTATTTTCGTACAACACAATATCCAGATAAGATACATATATTCTAAATAATACCAAAACACATTTCAATTATGCTTTACTCATTTCCATCAATGTAGCAATGGCTAGTTTAGTAATATATAAGACAAACGAATTGGTGATTTTGTTGGTTAACGTATGTTCTAGCAAATGCATTTTGAATAACATGTAAATAAGCACGAATTTGAATTTGAACCCTTACAGTAGTAATAAATGGTTACAGGGCATCTCGTCGACAGGCAACTGGCACCCGGGCAACTCGTCGACACTTAATTCGCCACGCGGGCAACTCGCCACGCAGATAACTGGCCACGCAGGCAACTGGCCACGCAGGTAACTGGCCACGCAGGTAACTCGCCTCGCAGGTAACTCGTCACGCGGTTAACTGGCCACGCAGGTAACTCGTCCCCCAGGTAACTCGCCTCGCTTGCCACTCGTCGACAGGCAACTCGTCGAATTTGTAAAAACGGAGGATAATGATGAGTTCATTTGATTTTCGGGGGTCACTAGGGGAACTGGAATTTTCACTTTGTGAACGATCCCTTTTAAATGATAATGATAAGAATAGGAATAGTAATATGCTTTACTTGTAATGCTTGTGTATAACCTCAGCCAATGTACAGTACGAGTCGTGACCAACCCGACATGACCGTTTACATTGGAAAGCCAATTTGCATTGGAAAGACACGGCAAAAGTTTACATTGCTATACAAGTAGCTAGGGAAACAAAGTAAATTCAAAATGAATTACAATAATTTCATCGCCTCATTTTCAATGTAACTAAAATTCGTATTATTCTTCAGATTAAAAAGTATTGTTTCCTTAGATACTTGTATAGCAGTGTAAACTTTTGCCATGTCTTTCTAATGTAAATTGTCTTGCCAATGTAAACGGTCATGTCGGGTTGGTCACGACTCGTACTGTATATGTCTTTGAATTGCTTGCTTTGCTTTGCTTCATGTACTATAAGTGCACTATAACCGGATGATGTTAACAATGAAAAATCTACTAAATATTTACCAGCAGTTGAATTTTTCAAATCTAAGTTCGACTTAAGTAACATACAAATATATGGATTGTTGATAGGGGCTCGAGGAACAATTCCTGCATTTTTTGCTAATTTTACGAAGAAATTCAATTTACCTAAGGCATTGATTGATGAAATTGTGACTAGTGTAATACGTGGTTCTATTAGCATTTTACACTCTCACATATATTCTCATTACAAACCTCATTACTAATTTTTGATTATTATTTTTGATTTATTCTGTATTTTAAGCGTTAAAGTAATTATTATTAGTAACCTGCATGTATTAATAGTATTCTGTGTCTTTACGGCAACCAAAATTGTTTGGCAGAGATCATAATAAATGATTTTACTACTTTTACAGCGATGGCTTTCATCCCCGTTGATGATGTTGCCATTTCATTTCATTTATTTGTTTCTTCACAACCCTCTACTATTGCGACTGATGGCGAATTTCAGGATTTGCAAAAATATTTTAAAGACACCTACATTGGTGGAGGCTACACACCAGCTTTGTTCTCCCCCTGTTACTGGAATGTGCATGAACGGGTTTTACACAGTTTGCCTCGGACCAACAACGCAGTTGAAGGTTGGAACAATAGAATAAAGAATATTGCAAATGCATGTCATCTGTCGCTTTGGAGTTTATTAGGCCTACTGAAAACAGAGCAACGCAGCACAGATGAAAAAATTGCAAACATGATTTCGGGTTTACTTCCAAAAAACAAAAGGGATAGCTACGCTAAGTTGGACTCTAGGTTGCTTAACTTGGTAGCCAACTATAGCCAACTATTCGACGAGTTGCCTGTCGACGAGTGGCAAGCGAGGCGAGTTACCTGCGGGACGAGTTACCTGCGTGGCCAATTAACTGCGTGACGAGTTACCTGCGAGGCGAGTTACCTGTGTGGCCAGTTACCTGCGTGGCCAGTTGCCTGCGTGGCCAGTTACCTGCGTGGCGAGTTGCCTGCGTGGCGAATTAAGTGTCGACGAGTTGCCCGGGTGCCAGTTGCCTGTCGACGAGATGCCAGGGATCCGTAATAAATGAATATCTAACAAAGCATTACAACTTGCAACCTACGCGTATAGGGAAGATCTAAGTCTTAACCAATGTGCCTAAAGTAACAGAGATATTATTTAGATACTATACAGGTGAGGCGACTTGGTCATTTTACACGGGGTAAAGAAAAATAGGCTACGGGACGTAGAATCCAAGTTACGGGACTTAGAAGTCAATGTTACCCCTGACAACCCTGTCCTCTCCTGACCCTTACGGGGATACCGCGTCCCGTAGCCTATTTTAGAAAATCAACCAAGTCGCCTCACCTGTATAGTTACTAAATAATATTTCTGTTACTATAGGCACATTGGTCTTAACACATAAATGTACCAGGTAGCATGGTCAAAGACGGTGAAACCGATTGACACCAAACTGGAAGCTCCCTCTGGACCCTAGCAACACAGGAATTGTAATGTCTACGGTCAGACTGTATTTATCGACATAGTATTCGAAGTATATTATTGTTTCACTCTTTATTTTTGGCAGCGCAATGTTCGCAATTAAGTTCCATGGAACAATTACTTCGACGAGTGCCTTTATTATTTCAATGCAGGCTCTATGCATTTCATTAATCATAATGGTTTACTGAATGTAATCGATTACAAGAGACATTTCTATTAAGCCACCTATTATTTCATTTTATCGAAATAATTTTCGAGTGGGACAATTGTTTCTACGGGGAATGCTATTCGGATAAATACGGTGCCTTTAATTTCTCTTTGCCCCACCTCAAAGCAACAGAGAAAACATGTTTATATATTACGGTGTTTATATATTACCGGGCATGTATTACATTCATACTGAATGTAATATGCCCTGAAAAATGGATTGTGTGAAATGGAAATGAAAATAATTACTCTTAGCCCAAAGTGGGATGAGCGCGAGTTTAGCCTGTGGAGTGAAGGTCAGTTTGGATTTAGTTGTCTAGCGCATTGTCACCTGTGTACTTCTGGTCGTTGAATTTAAATAGCTGTTTGTGGAAGTCTATAAATAAAGAGAGCGAGTTTCCTCCGAGTAGGGCAAGTCGGAAGGAAATGCTAATGGGCTTAAGTTAGTGTGGTGAGTGACAAGGTGGGTGATGCGCCTTGCTTAAGCCTCTCTGGTTTTCTTGGTGGAAATTAGCGGAATGCTCTGAAAGGACACTAATGGTTGTTTGCTCAGAGGTGGGCCGCAGTCACTTTTGTGGAGGGACGTAGAGATGTGTGGACAGGACTTGCGTTGGACTTAGAGAGACTTCTTGCGTTGGCAATGAATGAGTAGGAAGGAGGCGTTGAGTGAAATGGAAAGCTTGAAAGCGGTTAATTGAATGGAAAATTTGTTTCTCACCACGGCATTGTGTGTGTTTGCTTAGAAACTGTTTTGGGAGTCTTTGGTGCGGAAAATTGTTCTTTTGGAATGGGTGTGTGGGTGCGAGTTGCAACACCGCTCTTCTCACCTCTAAGAATGCATTTAGCATTTGTATTTATTGTGAAGGGAGTGGGCGACACTGAGGAACAGGAAGAGGAGCATTAGACACAAATAACTCGCTTTGACATTCCTCGCCTACCTTTCCATTGTGCTCCTGTGTCCAGCAGGGCTCGTACAATTCAAAGAAGATTATGCATGTAGAATAGATCCATTCACTCCGTTCTGTGCCACAGACCAGATCCCTAATTCTCTCAATGCTGTCAAGCCAAATCGATCACTAATTCCGAATTGTGATACCTATGCACATGATCCTGTTTACGAAAGCCAAATCCATAACATTTCCCTATTTCCTACTCTTTTCAGCAGAGTAATAATGTCTACTTTATTTCAAGCTGGTGAATCAAGAATTATTGGAGCAATTTCCACTAATATTATTGCTAGGTTCCATGCTGGGTGGCCAGTTCTTCAAAAGTTTTCACTCCAGCAAGCAAATGGATTTATCCTAATTTCCAAGTAATGATCGAATGGCTTACAACACTCAAAAAGTAAAGATTGCATTGTTTATCGATCCTTCCTAATAGCAACTACTGCAGCTTTACATTAAACAATTACACACACAACCAGTGAAGAGGAAGGCACCAGGGTATCACGATACCGGATACCCCTAAGTAATAGTTTGCCCTACACAACGACAAGAAGCTAGAAGAGGAGCTTCGAGCTTCTGAAGGTGCAGAAACCTATAATACTGGTAAAATGGGTGGCACTATGGCTTCAATTTTCGTTGATGGTCTGAATACTTAGGGATAAGGAAGCGCAGAGGATGAATGTTCGTGACCTATGACTTGGTTTACATTCAGAAAAGAGGGTTGAACTGACCTTGGATGTCGGCGAGGTAATTGTGCGGAAGGTGGGCAATGGAGAAGGGGTGGCCAAAGTCCAGGGCAGAAGACTTGAGGAGGGCACTGGAGTGCGGAGGACAGCAAAAGCCCATTTCCGGGTGAGACTGCGACTTCTGCTGAGAGTGGAGGTCCAGGATGTCTCGAACCGAGAAGCCACCCGCTTTGCCCGCCCCAACATTTCCTCCGCCGCTCCCGTTGTTCGCGTTGCTGAAGTTCGTCGCCGCCGCCGCTGCAGCTGCTGCTGCGGCCGCCGCAGCTCCCATCATTCGCATCTCCATAATCCTGCAGAGCACAAATCAATTATTTCTTAAGAGGTGGGCAAGGGACAGCAGTCCGCAGTCGGAGTCAGCCAAGTTTTCTCGCCCCCACGCTACAGCAGAGCACTGCGGAAGAGGAGAATGGCTAGTTAAGAGGGGGAACTGTCCCGGAGTCTTACATTCTCCAGTAGGCACTTCCGGGGTGAGAGGCGGGGGCGCCCGCTCCGGCCGAATTGGCTCCCGCGAAGCCACCCATCATGGCACTGCTGAAGCCGTGGAAGGCGGGTGAGTTGCCGTTCGGAGTGGAGGCCAGACTGGGGGATGATTGACTAGTGGCGGCTCCGTTGGTGAGGAGGAGCCAGGCGGCCCTCCTCGCAGCCACCATGGAGCTGCTGCTCGCGTTGTGCAACTCGGCGGCACTGCTGGAGTTCGGAGCACCCGAACCGCCACTCGTCACCACATTTACGCCACTGCCAGCACCCACCAACGCGGGTAAGGGGGCCGTCCCCTGGGAGTCGGCTCCTCCGTTCCGGCTCATTTCGGTGATGAGTTTCTTGATGGTGGACTGTTCCTTGGTGAGGGTGGGGAGGGGGGAGGAGGAGGCGGGGACCCCTGACCCCACCGGCTTGTTCACGGAGCCACTGTCACTTGACATGTCAGCCAACGTCTCCGCCGAGACTCCAACACGGTCACAGAACAGTACTGCTGAGAACTATTGGCACTTGAGGAGAATTCAGGGGTGAAGTGCACTCGGCTCCAATCACCCCTCACTTTTCTTCCTCTCTTCAACAAATTACTATTGAACTGCATGCATTGAAATGCGACCTATTTCGGTGTCCACTTCTCCTGCTAATATTCTCGAGAGTGACCACATGCCATCCAGGTGCAACTTACAGATAGACTTGTTTAAAGCTGAGAAACACTTGTTTACTGATAAATTGCAGAATAACTGATAGCACTCTCGAGTTTTCACAAACACCACAAAAACACAGATGAATCAAATGAGGGTTCTTAGTCTTGCTGATGTCTGTCAGTGGGGCTGAATGATAACTGAGACGGCGGTGCGGGTTTTGCTTGGAAGGAAGAGGAAAAGATCGCAAGTGTTCTCCGTGCAAGTGGATGGGGGCAACTGGTGTAGGCTGCTGGGTTTCTTCTGCTCATTGGACTACCTCCTGAACCCTACAGAAGTACCTGGCACTCACTAGGCCAGAGAAGAGCAGGGGAGTAGTCACTGCAGTTGAAGTGTTGTCGGCTACAACACTAGCTTTGTAATCTTAATTTATATTTTCGAGATGGTGTATGTATGTTAGGTCGTTCATCGCAAAATTGTGCTCCAGTAAGCCTTAGATAATAGATAGTCGAATGAAGACTCCATAAGTATACAAAACTGAAGTAGCAAATATTCAAATCTAAAACTAACTCAATTTAACGTACTAATTCTTTTATTTTGTAAATCAGATCTTAATTACTAATTACTAATTAAATAATGTAGTCAAGTATGACAACTGAGAAATGGATATGGATTTAAAAGGATTGAATGAAATGAATATAAATGGATATTTTGTGTAGTATGCCAATTAGTGGCAGTACAGCTGTAGTGAAAATAATATTCTTGTAGTGTAGTAATGCTATTGTGAGACATTCTAAAACATTGAAAGAAAAGTCAGATGAAAATAGATGAATGTAGATGTCGGAAGTAGGTGTATTAATACTTTAATGATTTGGTGAAAATGAAAATTACGAATGAATTAGAATGAAATTAGTGGAAATTTATTGGCCAAATTTTATTTTATAAGAGTGAAAAATTGCGAGGAGATAAATTTGCGATTTTCACGAAATGTTTGCTTTAAGAGCAACATACGTTGAGTCCATCGTGAAAGAAATGACTCGTCCGTTGGACGGGTGCAGCACTAGTATTCCTATAATCATCTCTGGCAGAAGAGTGCATAATTCGTGTGGATGTTAGAGTCGGCCCACAGACGAGAGATGAGGAGCAGAGCGAGAGAAAGGAGGCGGGGTGGCTTGAGGGAGGGGCCAGTGTGTCTCCTGCTCATTCCTTTTCATGTTCCCTGGTGCCGCCCTGTGGCATCTCCTCGAGGCAACTGACACCGTTGCTTAGAAAAGTTCTTTCTCTCGTCAACCCCATGGAAATGCAGAGCCAGTGATGAGTTGACTTGTGTCTTGGAGAGCACGACGGAGTTGGTGAGGAGCGACGGACGAATGTGCGGAGGTGCAGCGTGAGCAGGTACGGAGTCGGAGGGAGGAGTCAGCGGAGCACCGAGGGGCGGGTCCCTGCAATTGGTGGGCTGCAGGTGAGCAAATGCGGATGCACCTCCGTTCGCTGCTCTCGGGCGCTCTGTGAGAGCCCGGCCCGGGGAGGACCCCCGCCCGGGCCGTCGGCGACCCCACTCTCATTCGCACCTCCACTTCCTTCCTTCCTCCGCGCCCGGCCGCCACTCCAATGACATTGGCACCCGTGCATCTGTCCGTTCCCACCAGCACCGTCCTTGCAGAGCGACTCAAGAACATTCCCACCAACCAAACCCTGTTCCTTATCTCTCTTCCGTGTCACTGCCTCCAGTGCCAGCGTTTCTTTGGGTCTATGCTCCAGACAGCAACAGTTGACAGCTTCCGAAATCTCCTTTGCGACGTTAGGACGACGGGACTCAGTCTTCAACACCCACTACAATTGAAATTAATTCCTTTGTCTATAAACCTACCAAAGGCTATTGCAACGTTTTACAATATTTTAGACTGCTTAAACTGCACAGGCGATATGATAGTGGTGTACGCTTCAATACATAGGAAGTACTAGACCTATTTCGATTTCGCTTATTGTTGGTGGAACGCAGAATTAGGTTCTTCAGTAATGTGGCCGCATCTCATAAATCAGGCTGCAATATTGGACACTTCAGCAATAAAAATTTAATAACTAAATTAAGTGCATTAAGGGTATAGTGCATTAACATTGGGTTTAGGACCTGTAAGACCCTCAGTACTCAAGATGGGAAAATCGTATCGAAGGGTATTTAGAAGCAATTAATTGTTAGTGTAAGGACTTTAAAGGAAATGTCAGTTCATTCTAAATAATACAACTGCGATAAGAATAGTTGGCAGCTAAAAGCACCCTTTACATGCAGGTGAACCTTAATATGTTTTCTTTAGCAATATTTTATGCAGCCATTATGAAGAGTAACTTTGGTTGCATATTATTTGTGTGTTTCGGCTAGGACAGCACAGTAGATGGTGGCGTAATACGCATACTTAACAGTTCTCAATTTGCGAGTTGAGCTTTGAAAGAAAGAACTACCCATCTTCTTTGCTCGTTTATTGAAAATTATAAGCAAACACCTTTTTCTTGTAAAGCTGTTCATGTGTACGTTATAACTGGTAATTAGAGGTTTGGGTAAAGCCTCAACAATTTACAAATCAATTCTTACCTGAACGACCCTGAATGGTTTTGCATGCACGCCCGATTAAATCTTCTTTCGCAACATAAAATGTGTCAATTTTGTTATCCGAGTGCGAGTATTCAGCCTCAGGGCAACAGTTTATAATTACTATGTAGTTTGCTCTAGCAATATTTGAGGGATTTGAGGATAAAACTCATTTTAGAGTCGAATATAGAGGAAGTACCTCTATGCAAAACAGAAGTTAATGTGTGTTGGACTGCTGTATCTCTGAATGTGGGGGATGGCGCCCTTTTACAAACTTTGAAGCCAAATAAGGAACTACCTATGGTTGACACATTTGAAAGGAATAAATAATTGAATTACCCAGCAATGCCTGAAATGAATATCCGAATATAGATATATAGATGGGCTGTACAATGACTTAAAAGCGTAATGTGACGCATAACCCCACAAGGTACATCTCCAAACAAAGTGTGCTCTTCTCATTTCCTCGGACATACCCGGCTTTCATTACCTTTGCTACACGGGTTTTGCGGGAGCACGGAAACGGAATTGATTCTGAATTGAACTGCTTTTAATTTCTGATTCTTGGGCGGAAGTGGTGGCGAGGCCCAGCTCTGTCTACCTGCACTGCGGCCCTGCGACCTTGTTTGTGCCCGCAGCGTGCAGTGTGGACGCGGCCACGCTTTCTTTCAGCACTCTTCCTTCCTTCCTGCCCAGGGCCGCTGCTTCCTGCACTCACCACCACTTATTTGCGAGGCTAATGCTAATGACTGCTCGGATGTGTCAACTGCACCGTGAGACTGCTGGACGCGGAACTATTTACATTTGATTAATTGATCTCAGCAGTGCATCATCAGTCAGCGCAGACTGAGTCACTCACAATGCCCGCCCGTCGTCTCACCTTCCCACAACCAGTTCTCGTCTTCTAAACTAGTAGACTTCTCCTTCCAAGACAGTAGTAGTGCTTAAGAGTCGCACTAGGACCAAGTCTCAAATCGCGCACAGAAGCTCCAAGTTTGTTGGGTTACAGATCGTAATGTCATAGAACACGTTACAGATCGTAATGTCATAGAACACGGGTACGATACAGAGCTGTTTTAAGGAAATGTGAATACTCAAGCTACATTCACTACATTGCCAGAGTTTAAGTCTGAAATTTTGAGCAAGGAATATAAACCAAGTTTTTTGGAATAGTTTACAGCTCATATAATAAGAGTACAGTGTCAATTGCAAACTAGTTATGACAGCTTTACTAAAAGAATTCAAGTGACAACCATTACTAATAACTAGAATGAAAAATCTGTTGAATGGCGTCTTGAGTAAGGCGCCTAAGGTACCTTGACCTGTTGGCGATGTGCCTCCTTCTTCAGCAGGACAGGGCCATCAGGAAATTACTTATAATACATTCAGATTGCTGCAGAAAACCTATTCATTTCGAGCGAGAATTCAGTAGAGCATATTTTCGGATAGTATTATTAGGTAATGTGAAATGGTCCGTACTCTATTTGTCTTATTAGTTTTGCATAGATACTACACTTTGCAGGTTCTTGAGACTTTCAGTTTAGACTTGACAAAATAATTGTATCGATCATGTATCGTATGATTTTTCTTCAAGTGATATTATTTATTGTGTGCATGTAACAATGTTGTATGTTTAGTTGTACTTGTATGCTTACTGCTGTTGAGTGCAGAAAAGCACACTTGCTCTACATTATTGAGTCTAGTTGTAGTGTAGGGCTGCATAGCTAAACCGAGAGAACTTTACGTAACTTGAAAGTTTGTTTAGCAGTTGATGAGTGTTTAGGGAATGGTGGTAATTAGTTTGGTTTGGATTTGTGCGAGGAAGGAATAGTGGATTGTAGACGGAGAGAGTGGATGGCTATATGCGTATGGAGTATGGACTGAGTGGGTGGGACTGAGTTGTGATTTGAGAAGTGAGAAGATAGCTGATGTAATTGCAGAGAGTTGGAGAGTAGCAAGTGTTATCGCCTCATTTAACCCTGTGTACATGTGTATACAGGAGGGGTAATAATAAATGGGAATAAAGAGTGCGGAGGATGGAAGGAGAAGAGATGGCCCTGACGACAGCAAGGGCTACTGCAGAGAAGAGAGATGATAATATTTGTTCATTGATGTTGGAAAGGAGGGGGGAGGGGGAGGGAGGGGAAGGGAAGAGTGAGCTCCTGCTGTGTCTTTATATGCAAATGCTCTGCCAGAAAACTCATAAATTTCCATTTAGCAGCCACTCTCTGTTATGGCTTTATCACCACATCATAGAACACGCCGTAATAATCATAAATAATGTTCACAGTAATCCATCTGTCCCAGTTCACTTCAATTTCATCTTGCGCTATACCATAATATCAACACATATTCTTAGGCCATTACTACATAGTGCTTATTAATCGCCATCATTCCTTTATTCTCTTCTTTCTCATCCATTTATTTGCATTATTTCTCATCCCAACATTTCTCTATTTCCCACTTCCCATCCCACTTCTTTACACACCTGGCACGGTCAGAAAGTCTACCAAAAGTCAAAAGGGGCCAACAAAGCGCACACCCTATATAGCAAACCTTGTAGCCCTTTTATGTAACCAAATACGTATATGTTCTGCGCATTCTTGCGTTTGAAGCCAAATATATAATTATGTAGGATATTCAGAAAGGTGACAGGACTTTTCCCATTGGAAGACAGTTCCCATTCCGACTTTTCCAATCGCCACTTTTCACTGATTTTCCATACGACTTTCCTATCCACTATCCGTACGCTTTGCTAAACTTTGCCCATATTAAGTTTAAATCAATCCGACCCATGCGTTCTAGTACTGAATTTGGTCATACGGTGAGGAATCACAGTCTATCGAATAGCATTGGGTCGTAAACAGTGCTAGGTAGGTTGCACTGTATCAGTACTGTCTGAATGCGATTATCAGTATACGTGACAGGCGTGTTGCAACGCATTGAATACTGATGTAAATCGCGTTTCCCCTAGTGGCCAAATCCATACTGTAGAACCAGTGCTCGTACCTGATCGCAGTTTTAGCATGAGGTCAACGCCTATAGACGTCCTGAAGAAGAACCGCAGTCAGATTCTAGAGATGTACGTGGATCAATTTGATTCTGACACGGGATTCTAGCGTTCGGAAACTGGACACTCGTATACGCATTTAATAACGAGTAAAAAGAAAGATGATTAAGGTGCAAATGGAGCTAGTAAGGCTGGCAGAGTGAGTGCAGTAAGGTCATAAGCTAAAATCCAAAAACAAATGAGACAATAGTAGATTGTGCACAGCATTTTCAATAAAGGAACTCGGAAACAAGAACGAATAATGTTTTCACTGCTCTTCAATTGAAGTCTGCCTCTAAAGTATTTGCTGGCATATATCCAAGTTATTCTACCTTTATTTGTACTCTGCCCTAATTAATATTGCAATTAACTTTTGGAAACCCACTTTAAAGATCTTCCAGGACTAATTCAGTATTTCCAGTATATCAGTTGGTGTGCGCAATTACTAAAGGAAATTAGCACATGAACTCGTAAAGAATTGGAGACTTTATTTCAGTTTTGTACATTAAGGTTTAAAAATACCCACAAATTCTGTAAAGTGGTGTTGGAGATGTAAAATTTCATCCAAAGTTTTGCCTTGCTAATAGAGGCAAACAATAATGTATAGTTAGTAGAGGCGGATATAATTCTTTCCCCCATGAATACTAATATTATAGGCAATTAGAATAATGTGAGTCTTTTGAGTTATCTGCCTTGCCCAGGCCATTTTGTGTCTGCATCTGAGAGCACGAAAGACTTTTCCGGTAGAAGTTGCTGAAAGGAGAAATGGAGAAAGCGAAGAGTGTTGATTGGAGACTGTTGGAAGAAGAAGGCGGAAGAGGAAGAAATCTGAGAAACTGTTTTTGAGTAAAAGTGGTGGTGTGCACACCTCTGCCCAGGGTTCGGTGTGCTCCGCTGCGAGCCAATTAGGGGAAGAGCCATGAATTTGAATCAGTGTGACAAGGACTGGTTCTCCGATTACAGATTACATATTAATTAAACGGAGCTGCGTATCTATCTGCATTATTGTTAAATAAATTGGTGCGGTGTGTGCATTTGATGTGCTGGTGGCGAGTGGTGGAGGACGGGCGGAGAGAGGGATGCGGGTGCGGGTGGGGAGGGGAGGGGGTGCGGGTAGTTGGTAAGTGAATAAGTGAATTGGGTCGGAGATGAGAGCGAGCAGATGTCTTTGTCGGATGTGATGGGAGACAGCGGCACTTAATTCATAATTGCGAGCGAGAGATTTGGGCCGGGGCAGCGAGACATTTGACTGTGCAGTTCGCAGTTTATTATTATTAGAGTTGATGTTGTTGGAGGGCAAGGCCGGACTAATCGGGCCCGCTCCTGCCGTCCTAAATGATATTAATGGAGCAGAAGGATGACTCCGTGTCCGGATGGCAGGGGCAGCAGAGTCCACGGGACGGGTGCTTTTAATCCCAGACTACACAACCTACCCTCATCCATCTCCATTAAATGCAAATACAGATCACTTCCTCCACTGCCAACAAACATCGATCCCTCATTGATTTCCTGTCTTCCTTACTTATACCAGGCCTCCTTTGCAAACCATCACTCCAACAACTCAGAAAGTCCACTCAATAAGTATTCCATCGGTCACATCCATTCAGCTCCTATTTCTGCACTGCCGTCCACAAATATGCATCTCCAGATTCACAATCTCTCTTTATGAACACGCAGTCTTTTTCCTTTTTCAGCGTTACACATGCCCACGACGTGTACAAGGCGATACACAGTCCAGTAATCCAGCCAACTAGTACACCTTGGGGAATTAATGGTTCAATATGGAACTAAATGAAATAAATATTTAGTCAACTATATAGCTTATGTTATCAAGTGGTTCTTGAAAGATGGAACATCACTTTGATGGGTCTGGTCTCACCCGTTTACTAAACGGTACAAGTATTTTGCTATAGTGTTCTGTATTATGAATAGCTTTCTTGCAGAATGATCGATGGACTCATTTTCGAATTTGACTTAGCGTATAACTCAACTTACTCCGGTCACTTTGAACTGAATTCAAGTTTGTCACAGTGTTAAGTGCTAAACCCTTAAAGTTTTCTCTGAGTTGACACAAATAAATAGTGAATGATTTAATAGTAAACTAATTTTACCACTTTTAATAACGTGTACTAATTATAAGTGCAATACAGAGCTAATAATATTGCAAAGGTTCAATCTCACTTACTTGAGTGCCATGCAAATCGATGAACAGAGTAGTGAGCTTGGCGTCGCTACCTACGTGCTTAAATTAAGCACGTACGTAAATTTGTAACCATTTCTACCTGTGCATTGTGTGCATGTGATTTTCCCAAGCTGACATCAGAGAATGACTGTTTAAATGGTTAGTTTAGGTATGTGTAATTTATGGTGAGTCCAGGCAGGTAATAATGGGAGCTGTGTGAGGATCAAGATGGTAATAGTAATCATATAAGCGATAGTGAGGACAGCATGTGCCTTCGGTAATTGTGGACTGAATGTTTTAAATGGAAGCGCAGGCTGGATGGGAAGTGGTGCAGAGCGACTGCTAAACGGTGGACACGAAGGGAGCGGAGTTGTTAGTGTGTCTGACTGTCACTGAGAGTGGAATACTAATGGACCTGGGTGGAACGACAAGGAACGAGAGCGGAAACATCCTCGCACAATCAAGACTTTATTGCTTTTTAAGGACAACTGTGGGAAATTTTGCACGTTCACTTTCCGAATGCCATCCCTGGACACGGAAGACACGAGGAGCCACACCCTCACTGCTCCTCTCCTCTCCCCAGCCTTTCCAGTCAATATCTTTCACGTCCCTCTGCCTAACTCCAATTCCACAACAGTTATAATATATGCAAACAAATCAAGTCCAAAATATACAAAAGGCAGTAATACTAACAAGATCGCTACGAAACACCCCAAAATGTTTTGCCAACTTACTACCATCAACCACTTTGTCATTCTTTTTCAAATTATCATCAACCAGATATATTGTTTTTAAACTAAGAAAATATTTGCTACTTGCTAAAACAGTTATACCTCCTTTAAGGTAATAGATAGAAATGATAGATAGAAATTGATATGATAGAAATTTGCAATAAATAAGGAAATTTGGCTGTCCAAGGGTCATAAAGGTGAATTTTAAAACTATTTATGATCTCTATTCCGGAATGTCCTCTATGTCAAGGACTCATTCATATGATATTACCTCCACGAGTCTGCAAATAACATTCTGAATTTTAGGCTCATGCATGACTCCTGAATTCTTATTATTTGACGCTCATGTAATTAAGACGTGAGTCCAAAACGACAATATATGGGTCCTCTTAGACTTGAATCATAGCCTGCTACTATAGGTAGCTTGTTCTCAACATAGCCGTCCGTATGGGCTCTAAAAGTAGCCGTATGGGCTCTAAAAGTAGTCAAGACGATTTTGGTGTGATGGCGCTGCATGCCGGGGCTGACGTCACACTTTTACATTTAGTACTATCAAATTGCCTGGCGAATTCAAGGAGTACTTAGTACCCAAAGGGCATATCTGCTAGTCGCTATTTGAAGTATACCAAGAAGACAAACCTTGGATGATGCTTTCTCGGTTCCTGAGTCATGAAATATGGGATTTGAGTAGGAAGTTGCATGTGACGTTCCAGGAGTAGCGCCCGCCGAAAATCTCTGACATGCTTTACATGTAAATCCAGCATACGGATGCTATGTTGAGAGCAGCTACCTATAGTAGCAGGCTAGCTGAATATGTGAAGCTGAGTGCATAAAGAAGTCACAGATTTATAGGTGCGGTGGTAGAATAGGCAGCAGTATGGTGCGGATCCTTGATAACCATTTATTATTGACTACACGAAAAGAATATTGAATGTTTTATTGTGAGATGGTTGCATAAAAGTAAAAGTTAGATTTGAGGGATTAACTTCAATTGGATATTAAAAAGAAAATCCAAAAGCGATATCTTCTCTCGATTCATTTTGCAGCAGTCAGAATTTCAATGAAGCCTAGCTATATGTATGTATGTATTGTATAGTTAGGATGCCAGCTAAATTGTTATTATAAATTACTGTGTTTGGTGATGAGTTGTAACGGTTTAAACATGGCAAGCCGATTGACAACGCCCTGTGGAATCCTGACAATAAGAAATATAATACGAAATAATGAAATAGTGAATGATGCTGCAGCAACTATTGACTTTACAATTCAATTTGTATTTATTAACGTCATTAAACAAGTGCATCACCAGAACCACTAGTAGAGCCAATAATGAGGTATGATAAGTGATATTCAAATGCGACTGGCATTCGTTTCCTTCGCCCGTCCGACCAAGTGAATGTAGGGGCTGCACCTATTAGCCCATGAGTTCCCAGTGATCTCTATTTCTGTCTTTATGAGAGCAGAGCTGTGAATAGGCGGCGAAGTGGAGAGAGAGACAGGGTTGAATGAGAGAGACTGTCCGAGCGGAGGAAGGAGTGCAAAGGCAGAAATGAAGAGTAGCTGGAGGGAAAAGCAACAGATTTCTGACGAGACATGAAACGGGGACGTGCAAATGAAAGCGGATTATGGAGGTGACTAACTGACTGCTGTCTTCTGCTTTGTGACCTTGGTACAGTCGGGGGAGGGGGGCACCCCCTCCTACCTCTGGAGGTGCTGCAGGGATTCGAGCAATGACAGCCGCAGGAGTGACAAGATGAAAAATGATCGCCAGAAATGATCAACGGAGATTCTACTCTACGATGCAAAGACTTCTTTGTGCCGTGCCAATAATGCTATTATCACCCAGAGTCGCTCACTCATTTCAATATTTACAGTGA
>CM036942.2:0-43834 GCA_020352615.2 Yoshiicerus persimilis
AATGGATCAACATTTTGTAATTTTTAATGAAATTTTCTTCCGCAATAATGACATCTGCAGCAAATTAAGAATTATCAGATTACCAGATTATTTGATTAGTAATGCAATATATAGTGAATTGCCTTGCGTTAAGGTTTGTTTTTTTAGCGGCCAGTGATGCCGACCTAAAGCCCTTTTTGAGGGGGTTTTTGGTTTTTGGAAGTCAAGAATGTGAACCGTAATTGTCATAACAAATTGAAAGCTCGAAATTCCACTTCACGATAACCAATATTTTGAGAGCTTTTCATCTAAATCCCGTAGGCTTTTGCATCCTTGTTTGCAATTTTTTCGACAAACAACCAAACCTACCTTAGTTTTCAGTTACTAATTTACAGAAAAGGTAGTAATGCACCACTACGATTTTTGAATAAGATTCTATTTTTACGTTTATTAAATAATCCTAAAGGTACATTACTCGGTCAGATGAAACATTGATTTTTTATGATTTTCTCTTTGCTGTGGACGGAAATAAGGATTCTTTATGCTTTCAGTAGCCAAAAGATATCTACGTTACAAATAATCTAATCAAATACAATTGTAATATAACTGATTTTGTTTATTGAATAAAAATAAAAGATGTATGCCACTTAGTTCAGTATACATTTCAGATAGTTTCATAGGTACTATTAATCTTTCTATTCATCCTACTATAAAAGATAAGCATTCACTATAATATATTTAAATAAGTATAAATAAGTGTACATAGTGGACACATTTTATAAAAATGTGTATAGCCAATGTTTAATTTGATAATTGGGTTTCTAATATTGCTAGAGATTTGAAATAGTTTAACAATAAATTGCTTTTTTATTTTGCCTATATTAATGGGAAATTTTTAAAAAAATTCATGTTGTAGCTCAACATTTTATTATGAACGGCTATGTAAGAATTTCCAAGGTAAATTCCACGGAGTATTTAAGCAATATGTTTTATTATACACAAAGGTTAGAATTTCCAAATTAATTCTGCAAAGTACCTATGCAATATATATTACTATAGAAATAAAATTGAATTTTTAAAGGAAATTGCACACGGTAACAATGCAATACATTATACAACAAGTTTATGGCGGCTAACGAATTATTAATTTAAAATGATACACAGATTGAGATTTAATTTATGTTTAAAAGCAGCATAAATCAGATTTAGGCTAAGAAAGGAAAATTTAATATTTATAAGCTACAATTTGATAAAGCCAAATAACTATTTTAGTAGTTTTTGTACATTCTTTAATACCTGGATTTAATTAAATGCGAAACAGATGTAAAATAAATTTGATACCTGACTACAACAGTTAAATAAGAATTCAGAGTTAGTTATTAAAAGCCACTTAATTTGACAGGAGATATCTTTCTATATATGGTTAGCCATTACACTGAGAACGGGAAATCTATGTGTTTTAAAGCTACAATTTGCCAACGCCAAAAAATTTTTTTAGATAGCTTTTCCTGTTCAATGGGATCCCATGTGATGGTTTTCTTGATGTACACCGGACAAAGAGCACTTGGTGATTCCAAAATCTGTGAATTTAATAGCCCATTTTAGCAAGCGTATTACAATATTAAATATTTTAAAAATCAAAGAGCTTACACGATTACAGTCGAACATCCAATGTCTCCCTAGAAGTGATCGGAAGAAATGAAATAACCACTTAGATATTTTTGTAAGGCAATTGATATGCCTACTAGCTGCAACGCAAAGTGTTCTGCCAACAATACCTAAATGATATTCTATCTCCTCTTGTCTTAGTATCATAATAAGTCTACGAAGATGCGCTGCCCTTATACTCCACTGTAAATTAAAAGATGCAAATAATCTACTTTTTATTTTTAAATTAATTAGAAAGTTAAAAAAGTATACTGAAAAGAGGCCTACTGGATATACTATTTCAATACTTATTTCGCACTCTTCAAAGTTCAGTGGCATTCCACGAATAAGTATCTTCTCCTGAGCTTCGTACTGCAACACCTTATAGAAGTTTCCCTTGCAGGTTAATGCAAGTGCATAACGATCGTTTTCTGTTTAAAATTTATATTACCTTAATACAGATTGGCGTCATTATTTAGTAAAGCACTTTATAAAAAATTACCGCTTACCTCCTAAGTAGTCCAGTAAATTGTAAAATGCCGATGGCGGTATTTGGTATAGTTTATCCATCTCACTAAATTGAAAACAATTTTAACACAATTGAATTACTTGCTACTAAGCCCATTTATTACAACAGTAATTACTAATAAAAAGGCGCAAAATGTATACTGCAACATTCCAGTTGTTTTAGTTAGACTTCAACATGACTTGAGATCAATTTCGTATTGACCCTCGCTGTGGTAATTGCCATTGGAAGTCCAACGCAATAGGAATCTTGCAGAAAATATTTTAACCTGCTAATTGGCAAATTTACCCGAGGTAACCTGAAGAAATTATGCAAAAATGGTATTGCTTACCAGTTGAAGCTTTTGAAAATTACGGCTTTCTGATGATTACAAGGGATTAATTGCATGTATTACAAAACATTTATAAAAATAATCATACCTTTTTTGGGTGCAGTGCTTCGTCACTGAATTGGTAATCCTTTGAAAATTATGCAAGATGATTTTTGAAAGTAGCAAGGGACTATGTAGCTATTGATTCAATTGTTTTCTGCCAATGGGGCTACTTGAATAGTTTAAAATGTGCGTTTTAAAATTGATGATGTTCTCAGATATATTTATCGAAATTTTCTTTCCTAATGTTATGGTAATCTAATACAATATACTAGTCGATTATTTTAGGAAAATGTACCGATGATCTCCCTCAGATTATGGATATTATTTTCCAGATTCTAGCCAGCTAGAGCTGGCTTGGAAACTAAAATACAACAATGGTTTCGTTGTATAGTTAACTGAATGCAGTTATTGTAGACTTTATAAATCATAACAAAACTACAATCAAGTAAATCAATCATTAGTTTCTGTAACAGTACATTTGTCAGTTATTACGGTTTTCGTTAGCCATCGAATTCCGAATATCGTACAATGAAGGTTCAGTTACCCAGGTAACCGTTTCCAATACAGTAGTCAGTTTTTGTAGAATACGAAAACTAGGAAGGGTTACCATTAAGTAAGCAATCTTCAGTTTCTGAGTTAACTGCAAAAAGTACAGTTGTCAGTTATTACGGATTCCGCTACCCATTTGTCTTCGAACTGTCAAAGAATATTTAGTTAACCGTATCCGATACAGTTGTCAGTCATTATGACTTCTGCTAAACCTGGCATGGCTACTAAAGTAATAGTTTCGTTAGGTAGTTAACTGCAGCCAATGCAGTTGTCAGGTTTTGCAGAATCCGTACAACTTAAAAATGCTACCATAAAGCAATCAATCTTCAGTTTTTGAGTTAACTGTGAAAAGTACAGTTGTCAGTTATACTTTTCTCTAGCCATTGCTTTCCCACTATCAAACAATGAAACTTCAGTTATCCAGTTAACCTGGATATTACCTGGCATTTAGTAACTGCCAGTAGTAAGTACTACCTATTTAATAAACCTGTGTTCATTGCAATAAAATATAAAATTATGAGTGATTAAAGTACCCTAAAGTATGAAAATGTTATTATTCCACTTATCATTTTCCGGGTTGAATGTCAGCATTTAATAATACTTTATTGATGTGGAATACAAATACATTAATAATTATGGCCAACAAAATTAGGTTTACGAGTGCTTTAATGTTGAAAAACTTATATTAACATTTAAAACATTAAATGTGAGTTAGAAAAATACATAGCGCAAGGAGTACATTGTACACACATTAAATACATCACAGTTTATTGAAATCAACAAAATTAGAATGCACTTTAATTAATTAAGTTCATATCAACTAGATAGTGGTTTCATTACAATCAGCAGAAGTATAATGCAAATTTGGCTTAATTCTAATCTAGAGTACATGCTTTCATTGCCTCAAATTCCTCTATTTGTATCGGTATTCCTATTTGGCTTTGAAAGACATAATATTCAGCTCTGCCGCGAAATCCATACGTCAGTATCCCAAATTCAAGCCATTTAAGTGGGTATTTTTTCCAATCAAACTTGCCAGCATAAATTCGCTTTCCAATTCCACGGCATACATTTTGTTCCCTTAAGAAAGCTACCATTCTGTCTACACTATTTCTAGTATTTCGAATTGACAGTACTAAATCGTCAGTTGAAATATCAGTACCAATTGCGTTCAATAACTGAGAAGTAAAATAATCCATCAAAACAAGTTTCTCCAAATTTAGCCTAAAAGCTAACCCTCTGACAATGATACCTCTTAGTACTAGAGTTTTAACTGTTTGAGGTAGCCAATTGAACATAACTTCTGTAAGCTCTGTTTTATCAAATTCAACCTGAAGCTCTTCTAAAAATGGGCACTTCACAATTTCTTGTTCTAGAAAAACCAACATTGAGTATTCCTCCATATTGAACGCTGAATACAATTTCAGAGCCTTTAGATTATTTAAAACTGTTGATTTGTTGCAAATACAGTTATTTGGAGGACATGTTAAATGTATAGTGAGCTTTTCAATTGAAGGAGGCAAAACAGAAATGTCAATTTGCGAATAATTAACAGTAATCTCTTTGACATTTAACAACGAATTAACCTTAAAAGGGGTATGCTCGATTACTAAATGGTTCACAGTCCATTTACAGCGTTCGAGGTTCTGCAATGAAATTTTTGACACATGAAGTAAGTCAAGTTTTATGTTTGCATTTCTATCCATATTTAAGGCCAATTCAGTTACCTTTTCTGTGTCATTACAGCAATCTAAAGCAATCTCAGTACATTTCGTTAAATTTACGATATCGTTCACACAGATCTGAGTTAATTTGGTTCCGTCACTATAAAACTTTAAACCACAAAAGCGTACTTTGGTTGGGCCAATAAGAAGTCCTTTTTGTAGATGTAACTTACAACCTTTAAGGCTTATTTCTTTGATGTTTACAAGAGTATTTAAAGGAACCGAGAGAGCTGTATAGGTGCTGTATAGTTCGAGCTTTGTATTGTACTTGGCATTACCTACAGTAAGTCCTGAATTTTGTAACCATGAGCTAATATCATGGTTATCAATCAGTTCTGAATTTTCATCGTGTAATTGCTGTACATCAAATTTCAATTCTCTGATGCTCTTCTGTTGATGCTGGAAAAAATCATTTAACTCTGCAATTGCCCACGCTTGGGAACTATTAATGCTGTACGATGTGAATGAAGCTGTTCCCTGATCTTCAGTGGAGAATGTTTTTAAAAAATTTGAAATAATTTTGTCCTTATGTTTAGAGTGATCTGAACCAGAATCCGAGTGAATTGAATCAGAATCCGAGTGATGTGAATCAGAATCCGAATGATGGGAATCAGAATCCGAGTGATTTGAATCAGAATCCGAGTGATGTGAGTCAGAATCCGAGTGATGTGAATCAGAATCCGAGTGATGTGAATCAGAATCCGAGTGCTCTGAATCATCCAAGTGATCTGAGTCTGAATCCGAGCAATTTAAGTCTGAATTTGAGTCCCCATCTTGCCGTAATTCAATTTTTGATCGTTTTTTTAATACGCTTAGTCCAGCGGAAGACCATACATTTGATATGAAACGACAGTCTTTTATTTCAGTTAAATTTAAGTAGTTGAGTACACGACGGATAATCTAAAGAAGTCATTAATTGCTGCCATTATTACGCAAAATCTTATTTTCCAACATTAACAGAAAGCTTATTTAATGAGTATTTGCGTAACAGCGTACCAAGTTATTTAACATCGGATTTGCTTTGATTTTTACTGAACATCCATTTGGTGTATCCATTTTGCAGGATAATACGTTAGGAGTTGCAGCACACAAGTTCTTGACGTCTTCAAACTGAAATTGGAATTTTAAAATTTAGTATATTATTGTGTTTCTTTAATTTACGAATTTTAAAGTATAGCTCTTTTGGCAACAATACCAAATAATAATTGTGTTTCAGTAAAAACAGTTGCAGAATGTTCACTAGTTTTATACAAATCACAAAATGTCAATGTATAAAAAGTGCTTACCTAAAACTTCAGCCCGAAGAATTTTCTGAAAAACCTTTGAAAAGCGGAACTTCTAAATATAAGTCAGTTTTCCGTGGTTACGGCTTTCTTGCGCATTTCTATACTGATTCTCACGGATACAAATGTTTCGTCCTAACCTTTCGGTCTGCTTTCTCCCGTCTCGGTTTGCCAAGTATTTCAGATAACAAAATTTTTCTAATGACCGCTAAGATGGAGGGGCAAGAGCAAATGCAGTTTCGTTCCCCTTGGCTACCTAAAATTAAAAATTAACAGTTGATGAATTCTTAAATATGGCAGCGTAACCTAACCTAAAAAATTTCACAAAGTAAAAGTTAAATAAAAAGTTTGCTTACCTAGTGAGGCATGTCAAAGTTTTTTTAAAACCTTTAGAAAACTAAGCGTCTAAGTATTAAATAGTTGGAAGATATTACTAGCTGCACGCACTGATTCCTACGAACACAGACTTCAAGCTTCAGACAGATTAAAGAAGAATATATTGTACGTATTAAAAGTAAAAACAGCTCTAATGAAAGGAAATCAACGTTAATAAGAGTTGTTATTGAAAGTGTCATTGCATGGTAAATAATTGTGATCAAAATAAAATTAATTGTTTGATTCCATGGGAAAGTATTTTGACCATCCGGTAATTCATAAATTGTAATCGCCAACTGCAAATTATTGCTGACATACCTCTTTTCTCCACAATGTATCTATTTCGCCCCATTTACCAATGTAATGGTGTATCAAGCAATACTGTGCACATTGCGAACTTCAAATGTTGTCCTTGTTACAATGCATGCTTATTTTGTCTTCCTTCAAGTTTCACTAAACTAACGCGTATTTTGGTATAGGATGAAAAATCTAGTGTAGTAGTTTGCCTCTGATTTCTTTACCAAATTAACTGTAAACGTACAGTTGTCAGTTATTATGTATTCCGCTACCTATCGCCTATAGCTCAGTTATGCAGCTAATCATATCCGGTACAGTTATTAGTTATTACCGTTTTCGTTAGCCATGGCATTCCGACTATCAAACAATGAGAGTTCAGTTATCCAGTTAACCGTATCCAGTACAGTTGCCAGTTATTGTAGAATCCGTAATACTTGGTGGGGCTACCTTTTGTTGTGAATCAGCAGTTTTTGATTTAACTGTATCCTGTACGGTTGTCAGTTATTACCGTTTTTGCTAGCCATCGCCTTTCAACTTTCAAACAATGAAAGTTCAGTTAGGCAGTTAACCGTATACAGTACAGTCGTCAGGTTTTACGGTTTTCGCTATTCATAGTCTACCGATTTGAAAATTCAATTATCCAGTTAACCGTATCCAGTACAGTTGTCAGTTAGTGTAGAAGCCGTAAAACTTGGACGGGCTACCAACAAGTAATCAATGTTCAGTTTCTGGGCTAACTTTAAAAAACACAGTTGTCAGTTATTACAGGATTCTGCTACCTATTGTTTCCAAACTGTCAAAGAATGAGAGCTCAGTTATACGGTTAGTCATATCATGCACAGTTGTCAGTTATTGTAGAATCCGTAATACTTGGTGGGGCTACCTGTACGTTGTGAATCTGCAGGTTTTGGTAACTGTATCCAGTACGTCTGTCAGTTATTACGGTTTTTGCTAGCCATCGCCTTTCAACCATCAAACAATGAAAGTTCAATAATCTAGGTAACCGTATCCAGTAGAGTTGTCAGTTATTGTAGAATCCGTAATAGTTGGAAGGGCTACCATCAAATAATCAATTTTTAGTTTTCGAGTTAACTGTAAAAAGTACAAATGTCAGTTATTACGGTTTTCGCTACCCATAGCCTTCCAATTATCAAACAGTGATAGTTCCGACTCAAACAATGAAAGGTCTGTTATCCAGTTAACCATATCCGGTACAGTTGTCAGTTTCTCTCAGTCAACTTCTCCTTGAGACTTTCCTGCGTGAGCACATACATGTGTACTGCTCTCCACAAAATAAATTTTTTAGTGGCTTAAATTGGCTGAATTTGGTAATAGTTGAGTGGTGCAGTGACCTAGTGACGCAACCAATACAGTGGGAGTGACATTTTTGCGTGAAAGTGAGGACTTTTGCCCGTTTTTTCGGTTTTTCTGAAGTACCTCGCTGAAATATCACAAATTGGAAGATGGCTGAGCCTTATCGCAGGGTACTTTGCATAGGAATTTGTGGCGGAGTGAAGCTCTGTTGGTTTAAGCAGATTTTTCCTTATTACCATCTCGGCAAAAGCTTATCCACTTGGTGTGTCTTCCGATAGTAAACCGACATGCACCAACTCAACAAATATACTACTCACTTTGGTTAGCTAGCTGGTTGCCCTCAAACTCAACTTTCAATATCTACATATTTTAAATGTCTCAAGGAGAAGTCCGCTCATACACGAGTGTGGGCGAAACTACTGTAGGCCGATAAAGACAAGAGGCCAGGGGTACGTATATTAGATATACTAATTAGGAATATTATTATATATATTGCAATTGTATTAAGATTTACTTGACAATGGAAATTATGGGTGTATTTGTTTCTTTAAATGATAGCTGTTAGCAAATAATTTATATATAAAATTAAAAATTGACGCAATTTGTGACTAACGGCATATAAAATGATTACAATTTGTTGTGTATCGAAATGTTCTCAACCTGAATGTAACATGTGCACCTGTACTATTTGTATCTATTAGACTAACGTTAACTTTTATGTAATGTCATGAATTCTCCTCGTGTCTCTGTCCTTTGTGGGAGACCAGTTTGATTATTTGCTGAACAAAGTTTTTGACAATAAAGTTATCAATCAATCAATCAATCAGTTATTGTATAATCCGCAAAGCTTTCTGGGGCCACCTTCAAACTGTCAATTTTTAGTTTGTGAGTTAACTGTAAAAAGTACAGTTGTCAGTTATTACTAATTTCTTTAGAATTCGCCTTTCGACTATCAAGCAATGAAAGTTCAACTATCCAGTTAACCATATCCGGTACAGTTGTCAGTTGTTGTATAACCCGCAATGCTTTCTGGGGCCACCTTCAAACTGTCAATTTTTAGTTTGTGAGTTGACTGTAAAAAGTACAGTTGTCAGTTATTACTAATTTCCTTAGAATTCGCCTTTCGACTATCAAGCAATGAAAGTTCAACTATCCAGTTAACCATATCCGGTACAGTTGTCAGTTATTGTATAATCCGCAATGCTTTCTGGGGCCACCTTCAAATTGTTAATTTTTAGTTTGTGAGTTAACTGTAAAAAGTACAGTTGTCAGTTATTATTAATTTCTCTAGAATTAGCCTTTCGACTATCAAGCAATGAAAGTTCAACTATCCAGTTAACCGCAGTGAGTACAGTAGTCAGTTATTGTAAAGTCCGTAAATCTTACAAGGATGCCATCAAGTAGGCACTTTTCAGTATTTTCGTTAGCTGTAAGAAGTACAAATGTCAGTTATTACGGTTTGCGCTAGCATTTGCCTTTCGACTATCAATCAATGAAAGTTCAGTCATCCAGTTAACCGTATCGAGTACAGTTGTCAGTTCTTTTGGAATCCGTAAAACTTGAGACTTAAGTAATCACTACTTTTACCTTAAATTTTAAAAGGCCCAGTTGTCAGTTATTACGGCTTTCTTTAACCAAGATTGATACATGCGACAGGTAGAGGCATACAGAAAAAGTGTATTTTTGCTTGGTAATCTACAACTAAAATTTGAATGCGTTGATTTACACTGCATGTGGTAAACTTATATTGCTACTCTTTGTGTAATCCTTGTCCAGTGCAGCGGCCGTTCTCTCTGCCACGGTCTTCAAATAACAATGCAATACAGTAACTCTTATGATTACTCTTTTAATATGTATCAATGTGTAAAATGAAACACATAAGTGGCCACTGTGGATGAACGTTAATTGATAGCAGTACTTGTGTTCAACCTGTTCAATACGTTTAAGTGGCACTTAAAATTTACTGTCACACTTAAAATTAATATATGACAACGGCTGTTTGCAATTAATTACTGAAATTTTATTAACAAATACATTCTACAGTTCTATGTAATCTAACAGCTAAATTATCATATAGCATTGCTGACTATTTAAGCATACAGTTATAACTCAAAGCACTGCTGATAGATTTATGTGACTGTTATTTGTATATCACACATAATTGCCAATTATATGAATAGAACCGTAGTACAGGCTTCAAAACCAGATAAATATATAAAAATGTACTTTATATTCTAATCAGATTCATAAATAGAACAAGCTATATAGTCGCATAAATTATATAATGTCATTGTATCTAATTAAAAAGGGTTCTTTAGTGTCCATTTCTCGCATTACTTTGCAGAAGTGCACAACTAAAACTACATCCAGACAACCTGTAACCACTAGTAGAATGATTATGACCCACACTTCAGCGGTATTACGTTCGTTGAACGTCGGTTTTTGATGAGGAGAAATTTGTACTTTGTTGTCTATCTTCTGTTTTTCAGTCGTCGGCAAAAGTTCAGTTTTCGAATCATCTATTTAAAAATAAATGAATTTTAATATTTGCCTTATGCACAAAATAGTCATTATTATTTACTAATTATGATTATAAATTGATTGCTGTATGTTTGTCTACTTTGTGCAGTTTGTAATAGCGTGAAAGGTATTAAAGTCTGTGAAACTCTGTAATCCACTCACTGTTTATTTTTAGGTACATTGAGGCCCTCAATGGTGGATTTCCGGAGGCGGGGCCAACCTGGCATTCATAAAGCCCTTCATCTGATTTAACAGTTTTTGCAATGAGAAGATTGAATTCTCCTTTTTCGACATTAACCTTCATTGAATATCTTGGCCATCCTGGCATAGAATGCTGGTAGCCTACAAATAAATGCTGATATTTTACATTTGTCCCACAAAATATTTACTAGAATTGTAATATATATTGGAAGCACTTATAGTGTGTCACAATGTTATAATTGACTACCAAAATAGATGTTATTTTGTCATATAATTTTAGCCAGAACTTATTGGAGCTTGCTAAATAAAATAATAAATAAATAACGATGATATAACTTCTTTATATAAAATGTCTTACCCAACATAAGTCCTTGTTTACTCCACTGAACCTTTCCTACTGGATTGTCAATTTTACACGCAAGTAAGGCGTCTTTGTTGACCTGAACAGTCATATTTTTCGGCGGCACGGCAAAAGACTGTTTGGACATAACAATGTGTAACCCGATTAGCAAAATTAATGTTTTGAACACGATCATTATTCTGCTGATATACTTTGTAGTAAAAAAGCTCATAAATCTTTGAGATTTAAAGTTTTTGAAATTCTTCTCAACTTTCCTAATAGGTAATTCCAAAGAGCACAATTTAAGGGATGCTGCTTGAAATCACAAAATCAATGCCGTTCCTAGAATTTCATTTGCCATCCTGCTAGTATTGCCTACTAACCTATGCTTTTAAGTATAGCATGATGACCCTCGAATACAATCTCGAAAATATATTTATCAATGATTTATTTTGTTATTCATTTGGTTTAATAAAAGACATTAAAGAAGAAGATTAAGCATATTTATTTTATTCGTACGATGATAATAACTTAACTTCAGAAATTTTCACTTTGGAGTTGCAGGATTTAGAAAAGGAGAATTACTGTAGTTATGTTACATTAAATCCTGAAAACTACTTGACATTACATGCTTACAATCTACTTCAATTTAAACATAACCATTTTTATCAAAATTGTATTTATTGCTCCGAAAGTCAACTATTTGCATCTTCCAAAGCAGCGGCAAGAAAAACTTTTTGAAGTGTGACTCATCGTATGGCTGGTACGGTTCTTCCAAAACTACTACAAGTTTTCCATCAAATTTCTGAAGCATCTAATGTAATAATTCTGAGTTGTTAATTAACGATGGCAACGTTTATGTGCATAATAATGTGCATAATGTTACCTTTTCGAGATGAAATTGTTTATAATTTTCCATTGTTGCCCACATATGTGCTCCAATCAGTTCTGCATATACAGTGATCACAGAATATGTAGAATTCAAAGTTCGTGATAGCGTGGTTAAAGCCCATTCAAGTTTTGAACACAGTTCTGTAGGAGGAAGTCTTCTCAATAGGAAGCCCATGTATCTTCCTTTCCTGACCCACTGCAAAAACAATATTTTTAATTTTAATTCAACAAATAAATTCCCAAAATCGTCAATGTGAAAATTATGCGCTTCTTACGAGTGGAAAATTAAAAACAGCCGTAAATACAAAAGCATTTTATTGTTAAAGTTAAATTTGTCATTGTTATCATGCAATGATGCCTATGCAGCTTAAAAAACCTAACCTTTTCGGTGTGCTCCCATAAAACTCCTAATTCCATATAAAATGCCTCGTTATTTGGTATTAGCTGGAGTCCTTTCAAAAGATTTTTTTTAGTAAATTCTAGGCTAATTACTTTTTTCATTACTGAAGTATTAACACTGGATAAATTAACACGCTCGCCGTCTAAAATCAAATACATAATTGAGAAGTAAATTGAGTATTTCTGTTTTGTCTTCAAAATAATTAAAAGAACTTACAGCTAAGATAGCCCAGAAGATTGTCAAAGGCTAAATCGGGAAGACGATTGAAGTCCATGATCCAGGCGTGTTCTTGTTTTCTGGTTCTAAGAAGATTATATTAGACATAATGTTAACTTTAATAAAGGAGAATGATCTATGATTTTGTTGACCTAATTAAGAAATAGTACTTACTCAAACCTCGAAATAGTACTGCAATTTTCTTCGCGATTGTCAATAAACAAATTCACTGAGTTTGATGTTTAAAAATTTAATCTTTTATATTGTATCGTCTTGGAATGATCTGCTATTTCCCTGATAGACAAAATTCTTGGCTGCAATTCGAACTAAAATAATTCCCAAAGTCCTGTAACAAATTTGAGTACAATGCCGTTTAAGACCAGATTTGATTAATATAGCAAATTTTAATAACGTGAATGGCAAGTGAAAAGTTAATATAAGCAGCTAAATTACAATGTAACGCAACATTGCTACGTGGTGTTAAAGTTTGCGATATGCTTTCAAGTAAAATTTAGCCTGCTTGAGCACCACGTGTCTGACTGCGCTGACGTACATTAAACAAGGTGTAATGTTTAAAATAAATAATATTAGTTTGTTGCATGCATGTATAATGGTGAACATTTTAGGGCTCAACGCTAAGCCTTTTATATATTCTATTTATAGATAGGTCGACCTTTTTTCAGGAATCCGTGAGAACAGTGTTCAGTTTTGTTTTGGCTTTTGGAGTGTATTGTGTTAGTGTTGTGCCTGTTGGTCGCTTCTCAGGTAATCTTTATTTATATTTAAGTTATAGAACAATTTTTATTTTTCTAAATTTATGATACATCAAATTATTTTACGTTTATCAACTAATTTATATTTGTTGCTAATATTTGGTGTTTACTTAATTATCAGATACTCTTTTGTCAGCTGATATTGATATTCTATAGTTTTAACTTCTTTAGATTTTACAAGACATTTATAATTTTTTGTACCTTTTGGAATATCTAATTTCATAAAGTCTACTTATATTTTTTATTGTTTATTTAGATAGCTTACTTTAATTTTACTTATTTTTTTACCAACTAAATATTTTATGCTGTTATATTTATAGATGAATAGACTGACTGGCTTTGGACTTCGTCGTATGGCTCAGGAAGAATATAAGGTGCGTGCATTTTTTTAGCATTTTCATCTTTTGATTACTTTTTTGTTTGCATATTTTTCATCCTCTTTTTCCGATCAAGTTCATTAGGATTACTGTACTCTTTCTTTTCATATACTCTACGGTTTTCATTTTGCTTCCTTTAATTTGACTTACAAATAGGATTTTCCGACATGCATTTATCAGATTGGTGTTGGGCGTTTTATAACGCAGTTAACGAAGGTAGGAAATCGAAGCTAGGTATGCATAATCCTGTACAGTCGAGGTACATAGCAGAAGGCATTGCAGAATACGTTTACTATGTTAAAAAGGTATATTGGCCTTCTTTGGATTCCCGGGATGTGTCACATTACAGTAATCCGTATGGGTGGTCGGCTGTCATGTCGTACACCAAAAACTCGCATACGGATTACAAACTTTGGAATTCAAAACAGTTACAAAAAAACGCGCGTTGGTTAGCTCAGAAGTTTGTTGGCACTGCAAACCAGCCTGAACCGTACACTAGGGCCCTTCTTATTTTGCTCTTAGACACTTTTGGTACTATGTCAGGTGTTGGTCCTTCAGGATTTACAAGAGGCTCCATTAGGGAACAATGTCTTCTTACTGACAGATTTTATGGTAGCTGCAGGATGTCTTTGTTTTTCTCAAATATGGCAATTCAATCGGACTGCGATTTGCAATTCTATAACCCAGGAGTAATCATGAATATTCAATCAGGACAGAAAGTTGGCGGGACAACTCTTTCTGAAAGTTCTATTTCAGGTTCTGATGAATCTACTTCATCAGTTTTTCCAGTTCCAAATGATTTATTAAAATATTCAGTTTTTGCATCCAAACCAATAATGTGTATCGCTGAAGCTAGTTCATCTCATACCGCATCGTGGATTCAAAATTCAGAATCCGCTGAACTTGCAGTAGAGCCTACATTAGATGAAGGCCACAATCAATCTTCAAACAAAAACAATTTGGCCACTGAAAAGTGTACAAAGAATCCTCAGCATTCAAAAAGGCGTTCTGATAGGGTTAAATCAGTAGAGGCTGCCTCTTCGGCTAGTAAAACAGCTGCAAAATTTACACAATCTTCTTCAATTTCACCTCCTAAACGTTCTAAACCAAATACTAGCAAAAAGTCAGGCATTGCTTTGAAGTCTACAGTAGAAGGCCATCAATCTTCTGATTTTTGGGCTGAAATTTCACGCATGTCACCACGCAGTGCTTTGACTGCTGTTTCTACTGCATACAATTCTGATAGGGATAGGTCTTCGTCAGGTGTTCAAATGCCTAATGCTACTAAATGTTCTGCAACTAATTCTCAAAAAGGTAGTTCATCTTCAGGTCTAAAATTGTCAGGGTCTGCAAAACCTTCTGTATCTAATTCCATAAAAGGTAATTCATCTTCAGGTTTAAAACTGTCCGAGTCAGCCAAGTCTTCTGTTTCGAATTCTAAAAAGAGTAGGCCATCTTCACGTATAACATCGTCCAAATTTTCTAAATCTGCATATAATTCTGAGAAGGGTAGGTCAGCTTTAGGGTTTGAATTTACTGGGTTAGCAAAATTGTCTTCATCTGGGTCTGCTAAAGCCAGGTCATCTACAGGTATAAAATCTTCTGAGTTTACAACTGCTCCTGCAACATCCATATCTACTGTACTTGAGTTAGCCACCGCTGGTAAACCGTCTACATCTTCTGCGCCGTCAGACTTAGAACTTTCTGGGTTAAAAAATCATATTGAACCGTCTACATCTGCTGCACCGTCAGACTTAGAACTTCCTGTGTTAGAAACTCATGTCGAACCGTCCACATCTGCCATACCATCAGATTTAGAATTTCCTGGGTTAGCAATTGCTGTAGAACCGTCCATATTTGCAATATCGTCGGTATTTATGGAAACTTCTGCATTGTCCAAACCTGGTACTATTATTTCTTCTTTCTATCACACAAATGGAACATCAGGTTCCAGTATTTTCAATGTTCCTAAGTTGTCTAAATTAGCGTTAGAATCCGTTTGGGTTAAAGGTCAAATTTGGGGAATACCAAACTTGCGGCAATTAGCAGCAGGTGCAGTTTTGGGCATTGCAGGAGGTTCCACATCTCAATTAGCTGCAGGGGTTATGGCCACTGCAAGTGTTTGTGATACTTCAACTACGTCTGTTATTGGGAAAGGGATAAATTCAGTTTCTGTAGATGGTGATATTTTAGAAAACTCGGATGTATTTGTAACAGGGGCTACAATTCGAAAAGAGCATATTACAGATAGGTCTTCAGTACAACCTGCAGCAGAACTAGGTGTTCCAAATTCCCGTGACACTATCCGTGAATATTTTGGGTCATCGTCAATAAGCTCATCATCATCATCATCGTCATCATCATCATCGTCTAGTTCATCTAGTGGCGAAAATGTCATAAGTCATGAGGAAATTTTGAACAAAATTAAAGAGGTTAAGGATAGTGTAATGGCTAGTGTTCCGGATTCCGCAGATTTATTAGGAATAAAGGTTTCTTTGTTAGAGGCAAAGGGGAAGGAATATGTTAAGGTTAGTCAAGCCGTGCAGAAAAAAATGAACGAATGCAGGTTAGTGGTTTGTAAGGCTCAATCTTCTGTGCAAAATATCAACGACCTTTGCAATGAGATTAGGGATCAAAAAGGCATGATTGAAGCAGGTAGGGAAAATTTCAAGTTCGATTCCTTAACAAATTGGTCAGGTAGTAAAGATGATTATATTAGGTATGCCACCAAACTTTGGGATAAAGTTATTCAACTACTAAATTCAGGAATAGATCCATCTGATATAGAGAAACGTCTTGATTTGTAAATGCCGTTGTAAGCATGCTTCGTTTACTAAATACTTAATTTTGGTTCATATTTTGGTTAGCTTTTCTTAATTTAACGTATTTTCGAGATTAGTGTTCATTTCACAGAATCATTTTGATTTTTTCTAGGTTAGGATTGTTAATTAGAGTTAGATAACCAAATCGCTGTCTCATTGAAAAATGTTCAGCAAGATGTGATTTTGTTAGTCAAAATCGCATGACTTCGGTCACGTGTTCATGGCACACGTCTGATGATGGAGATGCCACTCCGAAACCGAAAGTTATCACGGTATTCCTACCGCAACAGTAAACGTAAATGTAACGTCAACACAGTGCCATGCATCAGTTTTCTAATTTTATTTTGCTTTGCTTTATTTATTGCATTCGCCGTTCTGCAACCCTGACGCAAAAATTCCTGCATGGCCACAATATTAATTGGACAATTTAAAAAATGACCTAAATATAAACATCAATGCAATATACTACATATTAGGGTTCACTTCGTGAACATATGCAATTTAATGTTTGTTATTTTGTTATATTGTCATCCAAATTGCCTTTAGGACGTGACCTTTGCAGGTCCTCCCTGTGCGCTGGCATTTCTGCCTCTGCGAACCAACACGTAGTGGAACATTCTAAGGAATTATTAGCTATGTAAAGCTTACAGTACAATTTATTTTTAACTTATTATTATTATTTCTTATTAATGAACCCATTATGTCAATGCAATTATCAAATATCTTTCACTGTGTATGTTCTTTTATGCAATTTATAGCTGCCGTTAAATGGGAACTCATCTAGTCTATGTCAAAGTACTTTCCTACTTGTGGCTTTCATTTCGCTTGTGGTACAGTAGTAAGCTTTTGTTAAATTGTCGTTACGTTAACGTTTTATTTTTAATTTGTTTATTTATGAAATAGTTATTCTGCATCTCAAACATTTCTTAAAAAGGTAAACTTATAAATTATATAAAAATACCCTACATAAAAACAGAGTTAATGTGTCTGATTGGTGTACGAGGGCTATTTTTGTTTGGCAGGTGAAATCTTCAAAATCATTTCCAGAAAGTTTTCAAAAAATATGGTATGACGGTTGCATTTTTAAACTAACAGAATTATAGTATTTTTGCATAACAGTACTTGTCTTTTATGCAAAAAATGAGCTTTTTGCTTATTTACATTTTGCAGATGCTACAGCTATTTTCTAATGTGAAATGTGCAAGTGCATTACTGAAAATTTCAAATAAAATGCAAATACACGATTCTAATATTTATACGGCATGCTTTGGAGTTGTATGCAGTAGTGCACATATTTAGTTATGCAGAATTTGTCTAATAGATGTTTTCAAATAGAGTAAGAAGTTGAAATGTCATCAATATTTTATTCGTACATTTCATACAGCAATTAGTTGTTTAAACACAATATATTATTTCAGTCAGTGAATTTATAATTAAATGTAAACGTGATTTGATTTAAACTAGTTACACTTTGCATATCACTAACTCTTTTTCAAAATTGTTTGTATAACATGCAGTTTGATTGGCGCCTTTATTAGAAAACTTTTAAATCTAAGTATTATTATCAATTTAAAGTAAGTAGGCTGACTTGTTACTCTGTACATCGAATTATAGCAATCTCTTAAGATGAAGAAATGGCTTTTGCCGCATGCTCCATTAAAGATCTAGAATTAAATCAATTTTTATTGTTGGCTCACATTAATAAATGCTTTAATACTATAAGTTTAAGTTTCAAAAGGTTACCGAATAGCATTTAGCGCCAATTCTTGATGCGTAGTCTGTATACCATCGGACGACATAGCTGTGTCATAAATGTACTCGGCTAAAGTCATCATTTCTTCCTGCACAATTTGAAATATTTTATGAATAAGATTGTGGCGAATTTTTTAGAATGCTTCACAGAAATGCTATTCCAAAAATATTTTACTACCTCAGAACTGCATTCTATATTTCCCAAATCTTTGTTTATCAGGTCACTGTTTGACGGTAATGAATAGTCGATTTTCTAAAACAACAAAGTGCAAAACGAATAGCTATAATATCTGCTTCTGAACATTTAAAACAATGTGTGGAGTACTTTGTGAACTTACCTCGTTTTCGATGACTACACATGGGTCAGTAGAAGCCTCTTTATCTTCGGATACAAACTGTGTTCCAATATCCTTGAACTCCGAATAAGTTATCTGTGTAATAATTGATTAATTGCCTTCTATACACATTATCAACATTCATTTTGTTAAGCATTGAACTTTTGCTATTCAAATATCTTACCGCTTTGTTTTTTAAAATAGTCATGCTAATAAAGTCGTCAGTTTCCGTAGATGCGTCTTGCTTTTCGACAATCGGGCCAATAAAGTCTTCAGTTTCTGTTGCTGCTTCCTTTGTTTCAATAATCACTGCAACGGTGTCATCGTTGTCGTCCTCGGTGTTATTTTTGTAAGTAATTTGCTGTAATCCCATATATATTAAAACAAAATTAAGGCAAACAAACTAGGACAGTGCTATAGCACGAAGATGCATCATTAACAGTTTTACCGGGACTATGTAGTATTTGTTTGTAATGGAGTCTTTCATTTGTTCTATATTGCAGAATCCTTTACTAAAATTGCTCTTTTTTGTTTTTCTCCTCGGTGCCACATTACGCGCTGCAACGAAAGCTTTTGCAACGTCTTCACCAACCAAGTTTTCCAAATAATTTGGTTTTCGAAAAATAACAGACTTCAGTCTCTGATTTATGCTAAGGCAGGTTCGGTGAGGAAACTTCTATCAGAATTACATTAAAATCTTTATTTTGCTAGGTTAATTATTATTGCATTTTTTATTCTGTAAAGCAGCTTTAATTGTCAATTTGTATTTAATGCTACCTTGCGTAATGTTTTGGCAACATCCATTCCTTTACAGTCTTTAGTAAGATTCTTCTTATGCATATACAAGACAATGCTTTTGTCTTCATCAATTGTATAGTTTCCACCCCTTATTTTGTTGGTCTTTAAACGATTTTTCATTTGCTTATTATACACCTCCTCACTATCTTCGCTACTGGAATCTCCTCTAATGATCTCCACTTCAGAAGTCATTTCGAATGTTTGACACTATGACCTCCAAATTAATGTTTAAAATTGGTAATATATTATTCCACCAATAAGAAAGAGATAAAAATGTTGGTGAACAGAATATATGGCTGCCAAACGTTCATTTACGCAATTATTATGTCAATTACATTTTTGTCGCTTTAAGGTTTTTGGGTTCAACAATCTGGATTTTCTGGTTCTGTTTTTAAAAGTTCATCTGCCGTCTTTTCTATTATTCTTTTAAATTACAATAATTATTTAACTGTAGTACTACAACTACAAAGCTGTAAATTACGTGATCACCAATGGGTTATAAAATATTGATTTGTGAGTCTAAATTCTGCACTGCTTGCTTAATTTGTGTAGGCTCCGGTATTTGTTAAATTCGGATTAGGTTATATTTTTATTGTAATACCTTTTTACTTCCTCTTTGATATTTTGAATATTTTGAGTCTCGTCGCCAGAGTCCTGTTTGAAGTAGAGTAAATGCTTAACGGCTGCTAAAAAATTTGCTTTCGTAGGAATGCAGTCGTCTTTTTCAGGCATGTTCATTGTTGGATTCTTCACTGACTGGATTTGAAACAGAGTATTTGAATTTTGTACACACCTTCTGGTAGTTAACACTCGTTACAACTTCATGAATGAGCATTAACACGTAGTTTTCGCCATGGGCAACGGAATGAGTAATATATAATAATCCACTTGGCCTCAGTATAATATTATGTAGAACACTTTGTCCCGCGGAATTCTTAACTAATGTCGATACTCTTCCAGAAGAATTGTTCATAAAAGGCACGTGTACACTGCTATCACCAACGACGTCTTGACAATCAATAATACATTCTGCTGTGTTATCTGAGTGGTCAACATTATAGTAAAGTGTGTGCTCGAGCATGCTACATTAAAAACTTTTGAATATTTTGAAGATAGTATCTAGTTTACCTTTTATAAACACTTCAAATACTGTAGATGTAATACAAGTCGGTCACTGACTTGGCTCAGTTCACTGTCAAAAATGTAATCTTTATTATACCTTTAAAATTATAGTGCTATAAAAATCAAACTGTGTGGTTAATGATGTAACAGTTCCGTGGTCTAAAAGGAAGTGAAGACACGATCACCGAAGAAGAAATTGTTTTGTTGTTAGTGACAGTGATATGCTTAAGCTGTACTTTGCCTGCAGTCTTCATTACAATATTATTGTTCTTTATGCTGTTAAAAATAAAAACTTTCATGTTTAAAATGACTCTTCCCATTGACGAATTTCAAAACTTTCTTCCTCTGATTCGGAACTGGAATCCAGATCTCTATCATCATTCATTGATAACACTGATGTTGTGTAGAAAGAGTCAGAATCAGATTCTTCATACATTGTCTCCGAAGAATCTGTCTCTGTTTCAACTGATTCCGTGCTATAGTCGGCAAATTGATCAGGGTTGTCAAATTGCACTGTGTTACAAACTAGAACTTGCATTAGCGCTACACCTAAATTAAATAACTGTTTTAAAAAAAATACCAACATGTAATAAAAAGTAATCATTTTGCTTCCGACTGGTAGATATCGCCAAAACACTCAATACGCAAGAAAGTTGCTGAAAAACTAATATCGTCTATGACAAAGTAATTATAGCAATGGTTCGCTCTCTCTACAGTTACTCTTGTGCAGAAATAAATATATAATTATATATATATATGCTCTACGGAACGGAAAAATTTAAACTTGTATTTTAAAATTCTCGCTATGGAGTACCTTATAAGAGCCCCCGTTGCTTTAACTACTTTGGTGTATTATGAATTTCGTGATTTGAAAACTCCACGCAAAACGTTTGTTGCACACCAATTAGAACACTTTTGTATTAGATTAGTCGCCAGGTCTTATACTAAACCAACACTGCCACTTTACAATGATAACTTTTGAAATTCTTCCTCAACTTGAAAAGAACGTATCAACTTAAAAAACAAGACAATCGAGTAACACAAACACCAAATTTTTTCATGTATAGTTTCCGTGAGTTATGTTTGTCTTCAAATCTCCTCAAATCCCTGTGTTCCATCACGAGCAGCTGCAATGGCAACAGTCAGCCAACCAGTTACAAGTTTGAAGTCAACTACTAGTCTAGAAACCGGCTCTTCATTAAAATGTTCATGTATTAAGTTGCAGAACCGATCTAACCGACAATTATTGAACTTGTCATTTCTCTTTTTATTAAAACTCACAATTTCTAAAATAGTTTTCATTTCATTGATGCTTATTGAGTAACCTGTTTTAAATTTGTATACCATTGCCTTAAGGTACATTTTACACCATTGCGTCATAAATGCATTTGCATGAGTCAGAGGATGCGAGTATCCAATCATATTATTTAGCGGGTAAGAGTACACATCTGTCTGCGTTACAATGAGTAACATGGATTGACGCGTGTAAGGAAACAACAAAGGGCAATTAGAGTCTGATATTACTGTAGTTAAAAAATTCCTGAATAAATGCATGAGTTCTAAATACACGTTCTGATCATGTATTTCTGCTTTAATCACTGATATAAACCATTTTAGTCCTGACAACTGACCCATATCTAATAAATCTATGCCAAATAAAAACTCAGTAAATTCTTTCTCACTGAACACTTTACGGACTGTAGGGTAGGTATTCAGAAAACGCGTTTCTTCGACGCGCGTAATTGATTTTTTATAAACGATTGAAATGCTATATAAAATGAGAGTCACTATAGCTTTACAGATCAAAATTCCATTTGACCCACGCAAATCTTGACCAGCTAACACTTTTAATATTTCACCAAAATTAATAGCGTTAAATGTAGTTCCTAGCATTACGTAAATAGGAATGTCAGTGTTGTAATTGAATTCTAATAATAATGTAGTCATATGCGGCAAGTTTTGTATTCTCCTTTCACCAATGGTAGGTCCAATCATTTCCCTGCTTTGTTTCGAAGTAAAAGCTGACCGAACAAGACCTAATTCTTTTAACATTTCGTAAGAATAAGATGTTGAATTCCGTTCCGAAAATCCAGTTCCATAAATCAAATAGCAAGCAACGCATTCCGCAAATTTTAAATTAATGTAGTCATCTGAAAAAATAAAAAAACAATTGTAATAACTATAACCTAAGATATCCTTTAGTATTTAAGATTTAATTTTAGAAAAACAAATTTTCACCTGTTGTAAAGGCCGGAGGTGAATTATTTGAAACGGCATCAATTATTTTGTTGACATGCCTATGAATTAGGTTTGCAATTGGGATGAAGTAGTTTTGGTAGCGATTTAATACCAAATCCGCCCTCATAGTGCTCATTACTTTTTCATTCGATAAATCAAAATGCCTGATATAATCGTTACATAATTGCACAGCAGCATTCAAATCCACAGGAGCAATTAAGCCAGCATTGGAAACTTTTGGAACGTTACAGGTAATAAACTCAAGCCGTGCATACGTTGAACTTTTGTCACCAATGATATTTAAGCTTTGATTCAATAGTTCGGTCCATTCCAAATACATTAATGCTTTTGTTTTTATACTCTTTCTTTTATTGACTGATGTACCAACAAATCCAAAAGTAGCAAAGTCAAGGCAAAATTTTGCTATTTGTGGATGTTTGAATGGCTTAGTTTCATTTCTATGCCAAAATTTGTTATGCGGTACATAGAACTTTAGTAGCTTAATTTTGCACCCATCTTTTTGTATTTCCGTGTTGTAATAAAAATTACCTACGTCATAAAATACACCTGGATTATATTCTGTTGTAGGAGATCCTAATGCGGACAAAAGTGAATTTCTGTTCCAAAATAAATATTCATCTTTTTCAATATGATGATGATCGTATGCGATATGCAAAAGTACTTCATCACATTTTCTTAAGTCAATATTTTGGGATAATCGATGAAAATAATTTTCCAAGCCAAAAGATTGACCGGACGACATTGAATAAAACAAGACTAAACATTCGTCGTTAATTATTCTAGTTAACAGGGTCTTCAATTCTTGCAGCCATAGGGCACTAATTTCCTCAAAATCTTCTAAAAATATTTTGTGGATTCCTGTACACCTGGTTTGTTTAAGGCACTGGAATGTTTCACTATGCTTCAAGGATTCCACGGCTTTAAGAAATGCTTCATGAGCACACTTCGCAATTTCTTCATATTGTATAAAGTCAGCATTCGTCACAATTAAAATGCTTGTTGGAAGATCAATAACATCGCTTATCTTGACTGAAAATGTGTTTCGGTACGGAGAACATAAATCACTTCCTTTCAAAAGATGTCTGACTTCACTGCGGCTGACATTTTTGGGAGTCCTATATGTCAAACAACTCAACGGTAAGAGATAGCTTAAATCACGGTTACTTAAAAGTACGACACCATCACATTTTGGCTTTACTAGCAGAACCATAATACTTTCCACCACAAACACTTTTAATTGAATCAAGTGATATTTATGAAATATTTCACACAATACTTCAGCTTACCACAAAAACTGGAATGTTTAAAAATTAACAGTCTTACAAATGATTTCCGCTTTGAATTTAGCAATGTACTACTAATTGTTTTGGACTAATTCTTAATTTTATAATTTACGTGTTGCATGACCTTGTGATCATCGAACTTTCCCAGCAGTTTAATGTTTTCAAAATTAACCTACATGAAATCAATTTTAACTCTTAAAATCACGATATCTATGGATATCACAATTATTGAGTACTACCATATCAAATCATTTGGTACTGTGTATTGCAATACCAAGTCATTTGGTACTGTGTATTGCAATACCAAGTCATTTGGTACTGTGTATTGCAATACCAAGTCATTTGGTACTGTGTATTGCAATACCAAGTCATTTGGTACTGTGTATTGCAATACCAAGTCATTTGGTACTGTGTATTGCAATACCAAGTCATTTGGTACTGTGTATTGCAATACCAAGTCATTTGGTACTGTGTATTGCAATACCAAGTCATTTGGTACTGTGTATTGCAATACCAAGTCATTTGGTACTGTGTATTGCAATACCAAGTCATTTGGTACTGTGTATTGCAATACCAAGTCATTTGGTACTGTGTATTGCAATACCAAGTCATTTGGTACTGTGTATTGCAATACCAAGTCATTTGGTACTGTGTATTGCAATACCAAGTCATTTGGTACTGTGTATTGCAATACCAAGTCATTTGGTACTGTGTATTGCAATACCAAGTCATTTGGTACTGTGTATTGCAATACCAAGTCATTTGGTACTGTGTATTGCAATACCAAGTCATTTGGTACTGTGTATTGCAATACCAAGTCATTTGGTACTGTGTATTGCAATACCAAGTCATTTGGTACTGTGTATTGCAATACCAAGTCATTTGGTACTGTGTATTGCAATATCAAGTCATTTGGTACTGTGTATTGCAATATCAAGTCATTTGGTACTGTGTATTACAATATCAAGTCATTTGGTACTGTGTATTACAATATCAAGTCATTTGGTACTGTGTATTACAATATCAAGTCATTTGGTACTGTGTATTACAATATCAAGTCATTTGGTACTGTGTATTACAATATCAAATCATTTGGTACTGTGTTTTACAATATCAAGTCATTTGGTACTGTGTATTACAATATCAAGTCATTTGGTACTGTGTATTACAATATCAAGTCATTTGGTACTGTGTATTACAATATCAAATCATTTGGTACTGTGTTTTACAATATCAAGTCATTTGGTACTGTGTATTACAATATCAAGTCATTTGGTACTGTGTATTACAATATCAAGTCATTTGGTACTGTGTATTACAATATCAAGTCATTTGGTACTGTGTATTACAATATCAAGTCATTTGGTACTGTGTATTACAATATCAGGTCATTTGGTACTGTGTATTACAATATCAGGTCATTTGGTACTGTGTATTACAATATCAAGTCATTTGGTACTGTGTATTACAATATCAAGTCATTTGGTACTGTGTATTACAATATCAAGTCATTTGGTACTGTGTATTACAATATCAAGTCATTTGGTACTGTGTATTACAATATCAAGTCATTTGGTACTGTGTATTACAATATCAAGTCATTTGGTACTGTGTATTACAATATCAAGTCATTTGGTACTGTGTATTACAATATCAAGTCATTTGGTACTGTGTATTGCAATACAAAATCATTTTGTGTAATGAATTTATTTGGTGCAATTTCAAACTATTTAGTAATATGAATTGTAATGCGAAATTATTTAATTGTGTATCTAGTCATGCTAATCATTTGGTTCTGCATGTAGTTTGGGGTTGCAAGATTGTTATGCCAATTACTGTTTGCAATGCTTTCGAATTTGGTATTACATTGCACATTCTCCAAACTATTGATATACCAATTATCGTAACAGCACGGCGGGCAGTTGGGTTAGTTCCTTAGATAGTTGTGAAACTAAGTGTATCGGGCGGAACAGCTACGTCCTCCAAGGATCTGATGCTCACCGAAAAACCTAACTATGATCGCACTAACGCAATTTTGATACACCTACTCCTATGACAACCGTATTTTGTAGGGTTTTTGTGAGTCCGTATGTAGGTATATGACAAAGCCTGTATTTTTTATCGTCTTTTTTTAACAACGGTCATCTAAATTAGACAACAATGTGGTACAAGAATTCTTAAGGCACAAAATTGATAGAGTTCAGGAATCAGATGTGCTTTTAAAAAATTAATAGTGTTGCGTTAGGTTAGTAAGTGAGTAAGTGTCGAGTAATAATTAAGTTTTAGCAAATGATTTAAGAAATGAAGGGTTTGCAACGTAAGCTTGCAATTTTATTCTCCATAAAAGGCAAGTTAATTCAATCCAAATAATCAAAATAATATCATAGTGCTCACAGTAAGTGCAAATTAAATAACATCTGTTGTTAACTAATTCTAAACATAGACAAAGAAAATCCAAATTTCTGCCAAACAAAGGCTTATTGTAATTTATAAAAGTACTCTCATTCTGAATGCCCGCCCATTGTATATATAATTAGTCCGACCGCTATCCACTTTTACTAAAATCAGAGCTAAATAATAACATTGGATTCTTCATCTCAAGCCAAAATACACTTTAATCTATGAATTCTAAAAATTGTCATTTAATTAATGGTTATCTAATTAAATAATCTCCTCTTCCTCTTCTGACGAGGTCTCATTGCTCGAGTTTGGAGACTCCACTGGTTCATTTGCTATTGGAACATCTAGGCCTTCAAAAAGTTCTCTTACGTCGTTTATGTATTGCTCTGGAATTATTATTCCAATAAGACGCTTTCGGATTTCACCGTTGCAGGCGTCAACTCTGCATGTTTTTAAAATTCTGCTACTTTCATGACAACACAGCTTGTACACAGCATCCCAAACCTTGAAGACACAACCCGTAAGAATGTGGAGAGTGTATTGAGATTTTCCTCTCTCACAGGGATCCTCTATGCACTGTAACCTAAAAGCATATATCTATGTAGAACAATTCATATAATTTCACATCATTGGTTGAATGCATTATGCTCTTAAAACCGTACCCAGAACACTTGTGAATGCATGTACCGTTTAACAATTTGTTATACTGAGTTATCCAATCAAGTTTAAAATTCTCAACTTCTTTCACATGGATTCTTTTGTGACGCTCTACTTCTAAAGCTCCTAAGATTTCCTATAAATTGATTTCCAATTTATTAAATTATATCCAAATTATTTATACCTTCAAATGGTTTCAAAAATATTTTATATTTTACTCACTGGAACACAGTTGTAAGGGTAATAAACCAAGTAATGCTTAGAAGGTCGAGAAGGGCTCGGTTGTTGTTCTACAGCTAGAAACGGACCATACAGGTTATGCTTCATCAATTTCAAGTCTTTTCCATGCCTTTCTAGTAACAATTCGGCTCCTTTTGTCCAAGGAAAGCGTTGCTTAATTATTATTGTATATATTGTCACCGTAGTTCCTTCCGTAATTTCATAAATCTGTTCACTTATAATGTCACTACGAATCCCTTTTCCAAGGATGATATCTGGAAAGCAAGCACTCAAGTAAAAAGTGTAAATAAAAACTTTATACTTAGTTTATTTTATATTTAGCAAATTACCCTTTATTCCATCATCAAATCGATGTGTTGCTTTCAAATTGTCCAACTTAATAGACATGCCGTTGTGTAAGCTGTCTAACAGATTTCCTTGAAGATCTAATGGTATTCCCAATACTCTATTTAAGAATTTAGCGGAGCTTCTTAATTCTGGCCGAACTTTTATTTTCCCCTTTTTTGATATGTTAAATGTGGATAACATATCCAGGCTTTTGTACACAGCTTTATAGTAAATATTTCCACTATCTGGGTTTATGTCACTAGGAATTTCTCTTATAGCTTCTCTCCATAGGGACTCTGAAAATTCTTGTGAGTTGAGTGAACTTAGAGCATTGGCGTTCCTGTCACCTTTAGTCAACGCTCCCTTCAAAGTTGAAAATATTATGAATGGGGGAATGAAACTAAGCCATGAATAAGAAGACAAACTTAAATTACCATTGTCTTAAGTTTCGATTCAAGAGTTGCGATCACTCTCTGCTCTCCACTACATGAGGAAACAATAAATACATACTTTGGGGGCTGTATTTGATTGGATCTGTGAGTACGTCCTATTAATATAATATTAAATGAATCATTTTTAATATGATATTTCAATTAAATATTTTTAATTATTTAAAATAAATACTTTGATTACCGAGTTGCTGGACAATTTTGTCCGCGCTCCAAGGAAATTGAATGGTTATGTGATAACGTCTTCCTGTATGGGTTTTTCCACCTTCTTTGATTTCGTTGTGAAGACTCACTCCTGTGCTATATCCGTCGCTAATGATGGCAACTTTTTTGTCGCCATTCATAAAAGATTCCCTTTCTGCAATACGAAATGTAAGACTTACTTAAAAAGTGCAATCGCGCAAGCATTTAATACAGGCTAAAAAATTTCCTACCGGTTTCATTGACTAATCGTCGGCGATCTTCAATGTACTCTCCACCAATTTTTAATTGTCTTTTAGTTCGTCCCGTCATCTATGAATGTGTAGGTTTGCATTATGACATTGAGACATTAAGGCAATAAGACACGACATTCACTATAATACTTTTTTAAACTTTTAAATTTACTAAAACTATTTTACCTCCGCAACATTTTCAGGACCGCCTAGTTTGTGTATTAGTTCGTCAAGTGGGTTCTGAGGTAGCTTATGGGCAATCATTCTATATTTTGTAAATAATAATTCTGTGAGGTTTTTAATGTACACAGCAGTTTCTTTATTTAATTCTGAATGATGTTGACGCTCATCCTCTTTCAATTTTGATTCACCATTGCCTCTGCTTTTACTTTCCGCTTCAAATAGATAGCTTGGAGGTTTAAAGTCCCATGATTCAATTCTTTTTATTGTTTCATTTGATTTGGTTAGGTTTTCAATGTCACCATCACTGTAATCCTGATCCATTTCATCTTTGCCAAGCGAGGAGTCCTCTTCTTCACTTTCTGTTTCTTCATCCTCCACATCAATTGAATTTTCGTCCTGATGATCACAGAGATCTTCTTCAGATGCGTCGTTATCGTCATCCTCAGGATTATCGTCGCTAGAATCTGATAAATTAGGTTCACTGCTTAAGGTAAAGTGGCTTTTGCATTGATTCCTTTTTTTATTTTTGCGACAGGATATAATCTGCTGAATTTTATATTTAACAGATTCCATAGATTTTGCAAGTTCTGCAATTTTTTGGTCTAGCATTTTCTTATCTCTACAACGTGAATTGGTTTTTGATGAATAATTGTTTGTGTCGTCGCTAGATGATTCAGTACCAGAACTAGAACTAGAGCTAGAACTGGAACTAGAACTAGAACTGGAACTGGAACTAGAACTAGAACTGGAATTTGAACTAGCACTGGAACCAGAACCGGAACTAGACTTATTATTTTCATTTTCGGATTCCAATGATTTCAAACATTTTTGATACTCTGCCATTTGTAAATTGATAGCTTGTATTTCTCTTGGAATTTGATAATTTAACTGGTCGTTATAAACTACAATCGATTTTCGTTTCATTTCCAATCTCTTTTCCTCGAGTGCTTTCTTAATACTTTTTAGCTTTATTGACAGATTTCGTAACTTCTGTTGTCGCGTTTCTTTATCTAAGTTTATTCCACACAAATCTTTTGCAGTTTTCAAAAGCAGTTGCCTGGCTGCAGAATACTGGGTTTTGTTATTTCCAAAGCCTGGCATACCCGCCTCTCCAGTACTCTGTAGGCCTATTACTACTGTATTTCCTTTGCTCAAGACCTTCCTATGAAAAGAATTAACTGTTCTGCATATGAACGTTTTCCGTAATGAAAAAACACATAGTTGTTAAAAACCCACTTACTTAACAATTTGCACAGTCCGATTAACTTTAGAAGAAAGAATCAGGGCACAGAAAAAGTTTTGATGGTGCGACCAGTATCTGGCGGTATACTGGGATTTCCTGTTTTGTAGTCGCATCAACCAAAACATGATATTCCACTGCAAAATTCAATGAAATACAATGAATTATACTACGCATTGCTTCATGACTAAAAGTACTCTCTTTTGGTGTCCTTACAATCTCTACACAATCGTCGTAAACAGGGATTTTTTTAGTTAATGTTACAGTCTGATACTCCACATCTTTCTGCGATAGGATTCGTGCAATGTACAGAGATTTCATTTTCAGCTCAACAGTAAGCAACTCTATTGCAGATGTCCCTCTAAAATAAAAGCAAAGTATGTTTCTAAAAAAACAGCTAGAGTCACTTGGGTCACAAATATCATATTTTGAAGTGTTTGTTCTTACCGTTCCTCTAACACTGCAATTAGCTTTTCAGAAGTGTCATAATCCGTGTGCTGACCGAAAAGCCCTAATCGTATTAAATATGAAAGATTCTTTCCATCCGAAAATCCAGTTGCGCTGGAATATAATACTCGGGCGTTTGGTATGCTTGTCTGCAGATTTACAGCCATGTTGCCAATTTGAGTACTAGCTTTTGGATTCATACTGTAGGATTTAGCTTTATGACATTCATCTAGGATTATCTACAAAATAAAATAGAGCAAATTTTGTTATTACTATCGTTAACAGCTATACACTGACGCTTACTAGCAATTTCATTACCAGCCCTTCAAAGTATTCCCCTAGCCATTCTTTTATTTGATCAATGCGCTTTGTAGCATTTTTGTCTTTAGGAACAGCAATCAACTGGTGATACGTAGCTAAAGCTACTCCTTCTGCTTTTAATTTCACATTTGTAGAAATGTCTTTTAAGTTAAAGAAGTCTACCGCTATTTCAAGTAAATTTGCTTCACGAATGATTTGTTTAAACAATCCGTCAGACACTGTTATCCAAAGTGCTTTTTTAACAGGTAAAGTGTGCAGACATTCAGCTAAAACTCCACAGATTTCTCTTGTTTTTCCGACGCCGGGTCCGTCCCCTAAAAAAACGTAGAATTACTTTATAATGGTTAAAATGCGTGTGCTTTAAGTAGATTTATCTGGGTACGTAGCTTATATGACTCTTCATGAGCCACTACACAATAATCCACATTCGTAATGTCAACCATTTTTTTCTTGACACAGGAAAGTGTGTATCAAAGGCAGCTGAATGAGGTAGAAACATTTGGTTGACAGCATACATGTGGTTGGCGGTAGGTGAAATTTTGGCTGCCTTCATTTGCGCGTTTGGGCTACTAGCCGACGTCGAAAAAAATGGTTGCTAATACGAATAAGGGTTATTATTTTAAAGAGTCTTACCTATAAAGAAACCTTGCCTTAGGTTCGAGTAAGTCATGAGAGTACTCATTGACGAACACGCTAGTTTTACGACATCCAACTGCGCTGCCGACAAAACGTCTAGGATTGGTGGATATTGTATTTCATATGTGCACGCTTCATTGGTGGCACAGTGAAGAGAAGAAGGCTCTTCAAGCTCTCCTGGGTGTTTCTTTCCAACTTATTCAAAGAAATAAATAAATGAAGATTATATTATTATTAATATGCTGAATATTACTATTTAATATATGTATAGAAAATCTAATTACCGGAGAATGGTATGTAGGGACAGTAAATTTTGCTGTTGTCATAGACCAACGCGCCTCCTTTACCAACATTATCGTCTTCATCGCTGTCATCCATCTGAAATTTTAAAAATGTGATTTAAGCTGAAGTTCTATATGCATTTTGATATACATGAAGATTTAGGGCTAGTTTAATGCTTTTGAAGCAAGAAATCCACTGGCGCCCAATAATGATAGTACTAAAGCTACACTGATGTTTGGATAGGCACTAAAAATTGCAATAATAATAAGTGTTGAAGAGTTTACTATTTATTTTTGAAAATCAATAACGACTAGAACAAATCGGCTTCCATTAAAACCTTATGGTTTCTACAGTGTACAGCAAACCGAGTTACACGCTTATAATTTTCAGAAACAAAAGTATTCACTTGACCTTATTCGCATAATTTTACAGTGGTCAAGAAGTTCAGGTCAGTGTGGTAATGTGCTTTAGGTTAAGGCCATGCTTGCGGAAATACAATTTAAGAATAGAATTACTAAACGTACCCTAAACGTGCATCTAATTGAAACAAATGTTAATGATAAGGGTTTACTACATTCACATTTTTATTTTTAAAATGTTACCTTATAAACAGGCTCCTATTTTCCAGACAACTTCCAAATCGACAGCACCAATCACACAATGAAGTTATTAAAATAATCAACGTTGTCACCAGGAAAAAATAGTATATAAAAAACCTTTAAAATTATTTGCCTGTGTATTTTTTTCTGAACTTCTGCTATCACGACCAAGCACCAATGATGAACTAAGTGAATATTGACGGCCACCTCAAATAACCCTCCGGTTTGCTCAGCGGCTGAATTAGCTAGATATAGCTTCAAAGAATAAGATGCAGAATGCTATGCTTATTATTAGATTTTATAACTCAGTTGTAAGTTTTTCTTAAGGTATCTTTGCAATATATGTTGCTTTATTTTTGACTTCCCTTTTACATGTCAAAATTAAAAGGTAAACTAATTTATATCTCTATAACTATAATACTTAACTCCCTACAACCAACAACTTCAGTTTATAAATGACTTCAGACTACATTTAATTCATAATAGTAAAGTATTGAAGTGCTAAGTATTAAAGTGCTACAAACTAAGATAGCATAAGTTTAGAAAACATTTAATTCACAATAGTAAAATATTGAATTATATTTAATCTAATAAAGTAAATAGAGTTCTACAAACTAAGATAGCATAAGTTTAGAAAAAATTTAATTCACAATAGTAAAATATTGAATTATATTTAATCTAATAGATTAAACTGAGTGATACAGACTAAGAAGTAAGTTTAGAAAACATTTAATTCATCATGTACTTAATTTCACATTAGTTGAAAGACAAAACCCTGAAATGGTATTCGGTGTGTGTGGAAATACGGATTTACAATTGCTTATCAGGTTTTTTCTTCCTATTATCTATAATTTTCTGGGCTGCCGATTTCACATCGGCGGAGCTAATTTCAGCACGGTTTGATTTATGTACTGTAGTGACGTTTCCAATAACTTGACTTTGGGTTGTGTGCTCTTGTAAAATGGAATAATCTTCGTCGTACTCGTTCAAAATTTCTACTTGTGCTCCTACAAATTCTACAAATATTTATTTGGATTATGTTTTATCCACTTAATAGAAAAATAATAGTGCAACAACAATGTATAGAATTACCAGCGGAATTCTGTTGAGTTGCAAACATAGTGCTCATATATGGAGATAGGTTCGCATCATTTTCATTATTTTCCTCGTCTAGACCACTGCCATCAACCTTGGAATCTTTGTTCAAATTCAGTTCTGGCAAATCTTCTTTAGCACCATTTCCTTTATCCACTTCCACCACATCTTCGGCACCTTTGTTTTTGTCTGTTACCTCCGGCGCTTCTTTGGTTTCTTCTGTACTAATGGAAGATTGTTCCAAAACTATTCTGGTGCTTTTCTCTGTATTTGATATACCCTCATCAGGGGAAACGCTTGTGGTTGGTACTGACCCTATAGAAGCAGGCATTCCCAGTAATGGATTTCCAACGTTAACTTCAGTCTCATTTAAGGCCAGCGAAAATTGTTTGTGACCAGTGATCACACTTGGAGGAACTATGAATATTTTATTTCATTTTTAGAATGCGAAACAAAAGAAAAAGAAAAACGGTTATATATCTTTTTCTAATTACCGCTTTGTGAATGTATTTTGACTTTCTTTGGCGGCGGCGGGTCTCCATTTATCCCCAATGGTCGCTTGTTGGCACCAGAGAATCCTGCTGTATTGTCCTCATTCTGACATTGCGAGAGCCGATATTTAATTTCGTCAATGTTATTAGACGGCACATCTAAAAAAATGAGGCGGATAAGTGTAGTTCATATAAAACAAAGCATTTACACTATTTCTGTGGAAGGGCTTACCAAAAATTGCTGACGCTAAATCCTTGGTACCGCACTTCAACTTTTTTGCTAAGTCTCTAGCTTTATTTATTAGGTCTATAATGGCTGAATATTCGGTATCTCTGTTTCCAGGCGTAATTGAGGCGTCTATTGCTGTCAGCAGGGATCTTTGTTGTATCAGAGCGTGCTGGTGCTGTTTTAATTTCTCCAACTTTACTTTTAGATTGATTTCTTTTGCAACCTCAGCGTCGTATGAAGCTTTCATGTTTCGGCAACTACGGTTCACAATCTCGATTTCTTTTTCCACAGCCTTTATTTTGCTGTTAATTGTAGGGAGGGAATCATCGTTAATTTCCTTTTCAATTTCGTCAATTTCTTCATCTTGGTCAGAGTCATCTTCACCAGGAAGATCATCTTCAGATCCCTCGTCCCCACTTTGATCTGCAAAATTGTAAATAGATAATAATAAATATATGGAATTCGGAGTTGTGCCATTTAAATAGAATGGTGAACTTACCCATCTTTACTTTACTTGTTGGAGAATTTTGTAGCTTTTGGCTCCACAAAAAAAAGAAATCTCTTTTAGCAGCTTCAAAACCCTTAATGATCTCTTTTCCCAAAAGTTTTTCGCGGAGTTTGCGAGGAGCTATCTTTCCTCTTTTACCTTTAGTCTTTTGATTGTCTAAAATGATTGTGATTTCATTTATTCGTCAGTATTTAATAGAATATATAAAATTGCATTGCTTTCAATATTTAATAAAAAAGCTTACTAAATATCTTCACCATCACCCCTGCTGTTATTTTGGCCAAAAGTAATTGGTCTGGTTCTGAATGTTTTTCGTTTATTGGCGAAACATCGCTTATCTCACTCAGCATCCAAAGGCTTTTTTGTATTGCTTGTACAAATTGCTGTTGTCTATGCTCGCGACTATATAGCTCCTTTTCTGTATCTGGAACAGTTTTCTTCTTCAAAAACTTTACAATCTTGTCGTGATATAAATTGTAGAACGCCATTAAAGTTTTTTTTCCCTTTTCATCGTTTAAAAATAAAGTTTTCCATGTGTTGGGTTCATTATCCGAGCAATAAGATACCAGTTGTTGTATGTAAAACCGCGGATAGAAGCTCGCAGATTTTGTGATTTTGCTTGTCTTCAACTCCATTTGTTTTTCTAGAATTTTTGCCAAAGTTTCTTGACATAGCACTAGTTTCTCCATTGTCCTGAAATTATTAAGGTTGATATTTACTCATGGATGGGAAATTAATTCTTATACCAGAAATGATTCCGCCATCCGTTTTCATTGCAAAGCCAATGACTGTGTTTAAGTTCAAAAGTGCCTATGTATGCACTGCCGTAATGTAATAGGTGTAAGTAAAACAACAAACAGTTATACTAACTATACGCCATGCAAATAAAAGTTAGTATTGCGTACTCCCACCAATGCATTAGTATTTAGGTAAAAATATTTAACTTACCGGCAAGGCAACCTCCAATTATATCGTCTCCAGTTTTTGGGAATAGAAGAACAACACTTTAGATGTTTGAAAATCTTCACTTTTCTAAATAAATTCCGTGGAAAAAAGATAACTTGTATTCTTACTTCTTTGTCACCGACAGATAGAATTCTGGATTAATGTTTGGGTGAAGTTTTACAGGATTGGCAAGGCTTGGTTAGGTTAGTTCGGTTAATTGAATGAGATATAAAAAGATAGGCCAAACGTCAGTTTGATTAAATTATAGTTTCCAGCTATTTACAGCGCGAATGAAATTCGCATCAATATTGCACCCCAATCAGCTGTAACCGCCACACTTAATAATCTCAATCAATATGAGAAATTAATAATCAAACTGAGGCAAATAAAGTATCTGTTGGCAACTATGAAGTACACGAGTCAGTTTTTCAGTAAATTGAATTTCGTGCGGTTGTCAGATATTATGGATTCCCTTTGGCTTAGCATATTCACGGTTCAGATTTCCATTGAACGGCATCTAGATGGTTATTATGGAATCCGTCATACTTTTTACCCGCGAACATAAAATACATTCTCATTTAACCTGTTAATTGTTTCCCTCCTGTAGTTAACTGTGGCCAGTACAAAAATTGGAAAAGTTACCATCAAGTAATCTTTCTTCAGTTTTTTAGCGAACTGTAAAAAGTACAATTTACAGTTATTGCGCTTTTCTCTAGCCATTACCATTTTTGCTGGCCTATTAGCTACGAAGCAATTAAAGTTCAGTTATCCAGTTAAAGGTAGCGAGTACTGTTGTCAGTTATTGTAGAATCGAAAATACTTGGAAGGGCCAACTTCAAGTAATCCATTTATAGTTTTTCAATTAACCGTGTCCACTACAGCTGTCAGTTAATACGGATTTTGCTAGACATCGACTTCATAATGGCAATCAATGAAAGTTCAGTTATCCAGTTAACCGTAGCCAGTACAGTTGTCAGTTATTCTAGAATCGAAAATAATTAGAAAGGTAACCTTCAAGTAATTACTTTTCAGTTTTAAATTAACTGTAGAACAGTTGGTAATTACGGTTTTCGCTAGTCTTAGCCTCTTAGCGACGAAACAATAAAAGTTCAGTTATCCAGTTAACGGTAGCCAGTACAGTTGTCAGTTATGAAGTAATCAATTTATAGTTTTCCAATTAACCTTATCCAGTACAGTTGTCAGTTATTACGGCTTTCGTTAATCCTTCACTTCAGACTATCAAACAATGAAAGTTCAGTTATCCAGTTAACCGTATTCAGTACAGTTGCCAGTTAATACGGTTTTCGATAGCCGCCGCCTCTTAGCTGTGAAACAAAGCAACTTAAGTTATCCAGTTAACCGTATCCAGTACAGTTGCCAGTTATTACGGTTTTCAATGACCATCGCCTCTTAGCTATGAAACAAAGCAATTTAAGTTATTTAGTTAACCGTATCCAGTACAGTTGTCAGTTATTACGGCTTTGCCATTATTGACTTCCGAATATCAAGCAATGAAAGTTCACTTATCCAGTTAATCGTTTCCAGTACAGTTGTCAGTTTTTGTAGAATCCACAAAACTAGGAAAGGCTCGAATCAAGTAATTAATTTTCTGTTTGTAAGTTAACTGGAATTAGTTCAGTTGCAAGTTATTACGGTTTTCGATAGCCATCGCCTCTTAGCTATAAAACAATGAACCGTATCCAGTACAGTTGTCAGTTGTTACGGTTTTTGTTAGCCAACGATTTCTTAATATCAACCAATGAAAGTAGAGTTATCCAGTTGCCCGCAGCCAGTACAGTTGTCAGTTAAGGTAGAATCCGAAATACTTGGAAGGGCTAACTTCAAGTAATCAATTCATAGTTTTTCAATTAACCGTATCCAGTACAGTTGTCAGTTATGACGGTATTCGCCAGGCATCGACTTGCGAATATCAAACAATTCAACTTCAGTTATCCAGTAAACCGCATCCAGTACAGTTGTCAGTTATTACGGTTTTCGTTTGCCAACGACTTCCTAATATCAAACAATGAAAGTTCAGTTATCTAGTTAACCTCATGCAGTACAGTTGTCAGTTATTACTATTACGATTTTTGCCAGTCATCGACTTCCGAATATCGAACAATAAAGTTCATTTATCCAGTTAACCGCAGCCAGTACAGTTGTCAGTTATTGTAGAATCCGTAAAACTTGAATAGGTAACCCTCAAGTAATTAATTTTCTGTCTTTAAGTTAGCCGTAGCCAGTGCAGTTGACAGTTATTGTAGAATCCGTAAAACTTGGTAAGGCAACCCTTAATAAATAATTTTCAATTTTTAAGTTAACTGTAGAAAGTACAGTTGTCGGTTATTACGGTTTTCGCTTGGCATTGCCTTTTAGCTACGAAACAAAGTTCACTTATCCAGTTAACGGTAGCCAGTACAGTTGTCAGTTATTGTAGAATCGACCATACTTAGGAGAGCTACCTTCAAGTCATCAATTTATAGTTTTTCAGTTAACCATAACTAGCACAGTTGTCATTTATTGTAGAATCCGTGAAACTTGGAAAAGCTCCAAATCAAGTAATCAATTTTCAGCTTGTAAGGTAACTGGAAAAAGTTTAGTTGCCAGTTATTACGGTTTTTAATAGCCATCGCCTCTTTGCTATGAAACAAAGCAAATTAAGTTATATAGTTAACCGTATCCAGTACAGTTGTCAGTTATTACGGCTTTCGTTAATCAGACTATCAAAAAATGCAACTTCAGTTATCCAGTTAACCGTATCCAGTACAGTTGTCAGTTTTCACGGTTTTTCGCTAGCCGTAAATCATTTCGCTACTCATCGGTGTTAGAATATCAAACAATGAAAGTTCAGTTATCCAGTTAACCGTATCCAGTACAGCTCTCAGTTATTACGGTTTTTGCTATGCACTGACTTCCGAATATCAAACAATGAAAGTTCAGTTATCCAGTTAATTGTATCCAGTGTAGTTGTCAGTTTTTGTAGAATCCGCAAAATTTGGAAGGTTCGAATAAAGTAATTAATTTTCAGTTTGTAAGTTAACTGGAAAAGGTTCAGTTGCCAGTTATTACGGTTTTCGATAGCCACCGCCTCTTAGTCATAAAACAATGAAAGTTCAATTATCCAGTTAAGCGTATCCAGTACCGTTTGCCAGTTACAGTTGTCAGTTATTACGGTTTTCGTTTGCCAATGATTTCTTAATGTCAAACAATGAAAGTTCTGTTATCCAGTTAACCGCATCCAGTACAGTTGTCAGTTATTACAGTTTTCGTTAGCCAACGACTTCCTAATATAAAACAATGAATGTAACGGCATGCAGTACAGTTGTCAGTTATTGCGGTTATTCGACTTCCAAATATCAAACAATTATAGTTCTGTTATGCAGTTAACCGCAGCCAGTACAGTTGTCAGTTATTGTAGAATTCGTAAAACTTAGAAAGGCTCCAAATCAAGTAATCAGTTTTAGTTTGTAAGGTAACTGGAAAAAGTTTAGTTGCCAGTTATTACGGTTTTCAATAGCCATCGCCTCTTTGCTATGACACAAAGCAATTTAAGTTATCTAGTTAACCGTATCCAGTACAGTTGTCAGTTATTACGGCTTTCGTTAATCCTTCACTTCAGACTATCAAACAATGAAAGTTCAGTTATCCAGTTAACCGTATTCAGTACAGTTGCCAGTTAATACGGTTTTCGATAGCCGCCGCCTCTTAGCTGTGAAACAAAGCAACTTAAGTTATCCAGTTAACCGTATCCAGTACAGTTGCCAGTTATTACGGTTTTCAATGACCATCGCCTCTTAGCTATGAAACAAAGCAATTTAAGTTATTTAGTTAACCGTATCCAGTACAGTTGTCAGTTATTACGGCTTTGCCAGGCATTGACTTCCGAATATCAAGCAATGAAAGTTCACTTATCCAGTTAATCGTTTCCAGTACAGTTGTCAGTTTTTGTAGAATCCACAAAACTAGGAAAGGCTCGAATCAAGTAATTAATTTTCTGTTTGTAAGTTAACTGGAATTAGTTCAGTTGCAAGTTATTACGGTTTTCGATAGCCATCGCCTCTTAGCTATAAAACAATGAACCGTATCCAGTACAGTTGTCAGTTATTATGGTTTTCGCCAGGCATTGACATCCGAATATCAAACAATTAAAGTTCAGTTATCCAGTTAACCGTATCCAGTACAGTTGTCAGTTATTACGGCTTTCGTTAATCATTGACTTCAGACTATCAAAAAATGCAACTTCAGTTATCCAGTTAACCGTATCCAGTACAGTTGTCAGTTATTACGGCTTTCGTTAATCATTGACTTCAGACTATCAAAAAATGCAACTTCAGTTATCCGGTTAACCGTATCCAGTACAGTTGTCAGTTTTCACGGTTTTTCGCTAGCCGTAAATCATTTCGCTACCCATCGGTGTTAGAATATCAAACAATGAAAGTTCAGTTATTCAGTTAACCATAGCCAGTACATTGTCAGTTGTTGTAGAAAACGTAAAACCGAAAAACCTACCGTCAAGTAATTAGTTTTCAGGTTTTAAGTTAACTGAAGAAAATACAGTTGTCAGTTATTACGGTTTTCGATAGCCGCCGCCTCTTAGCTGTGAAACAAAGCAACTTAAGTTATCCAGTTAACCGTATCCAGTACAGTTGCCAGTTATTACGGTTTTCAATGACCATCGCCTCTTAGCTATGAAACAAAGCAATTTAAGTTATTTAGTTAACCGTATCCAGTACAGTTGTCAGTTATTACGGCTTTGCCAGGCATTGACTTCCGAATATCAAGCAATGAAAGTTCACTTATCCAGTTAATCGTTTCCAGTACAGTTGTCAGTTTTTGTAGAATCCACAAAACTAGGAAAGGCTCGAATCAAGTAATTAATTTTCTGTTTGTAAGTTAACTGGAATTAGTTCAGTTGCAAGTTATTACGGTTTTCGATAGCCATCGCCTCTTAGCTATAAAACAATGAACCGTATCCAGTACAGTTGTCAGTTATTATGGTTTTCGCCAGGCATTGACATCCGAATATCAAACAATTAAAGTTCAGTTATCCAGTTAACCGTATTCAGTACAGTTACCAGTTAATACAGTTTTCGATAGCCGCCGCCTCTTAGCTGTGAAACAAAGCAACTTAAGTTATCCAGTTAACCGTATCCAGTACAGTTGCCAGTTATTACGGTTTTCAATGACCATCGCCTCTTAGCTATGAAACAAAGCAATTTAAGTTATTTAGTTAACCGTATCCAGTACAGTTGTCAGTTATTACGGCTTTGCCAGGCATTGACTTCCGAATATCAAGCAATGAAAGTTCACTTATCCAGTTAATCGTTTCCAGTACAGTTGTCAGTTTTTGTAGAATCCACAAAACTAGGAAAGGCTCGAATCAAGTAATTAATTTTCTGTTTGTAAGTTAACTGGAATTAGTTCAGTTGCAAGTTATTACGGTTTTCGATAGCCATCGCCTCTTAGCTATAAAACAATGAACCGTATCCAGTACAGTTGTCAGTTATTATGGTTTTCGCCAGGCATTGACATCCGAATATCAAACAATTAAAGTTCAGTTATCCAGTTAACCGTATCCAGTACAGTTGTCAGTTATTACGGCTTTCGTTAATCATTGACTTCAGACTATCAAAAAATGCAACTTCAGTTATCCAGTTAACCGTATCCAGTACAGTTGTCAGTTATTACGGCTTTCGTTAATCATTGACTTCAGACTATCAAAAAATGCAACTTCAGTTATCCGGTTAACCGTATCCAGTACAGTTGTCAGTTATCACGGTTTTTCGCTAGCCGTAAATCATTTCGCTACCCATCGGTGTTAGAATATCAAACAATGAAAGTTCAGTTATTCAGTTAACCATAGCCAGTACATTGTCAGTTGTTGTAGAAAACGTAAAACCGAAAAACCTACCGTCAAGTAATTAGTTTTCAGGTTTTAAGTTAACTGAAGAAAATACAGTTGTCAGTTATTACGGTTTTCGATAGCCGCCGCCTCTTAGCTGTGAAACAAAGCAACTTAAGTTATCCAGTTAACCGTATCCAGTACAGTTGCCAGTTATTACGGTTTTCAATGACCATCGCCTCTTAGCTATGAAACAAAGCAATTTAAGTTATTTAGTTAACCGTATCCAGTACAGTTGTCAGTTATTACGGCTTTGCCAGGCATTGACTTCCGAATATCAAACAATGAAAGTTCATTTATCCAGTTAATCGTATCCAGTACAGTTGTCAGTTTTTGTAGAATCCACAAAACTAGGAAAGGCTCCAATCAATTAATTAATTTTCTGTTTGTAAATTAACTGGAATTAGTTCAGTTGCAAGTTATTACGGTTTTCGATAGCTATCGCCTCTTAGCTATAAAACAATGAAAGTTCAATTATCCAGTTAACCGTATCCAGTACAGTTGTCAGTTATTATGGTTTTCGCCAGGCATTGACTTCCGAATATCAGACAATTAAAGTTCAGTTATCCAGTTAACCGTATCCAGTACAGTTGTCAGTTATTACGGCTTTCGTTAATCATTGATTTCAGACTATCAAAAAATGCAACTACAGTTATCCAGTTAACCGTATCTAGTACAGTTGTCAGTTATTACGGCTTTCGTTAATCCTTCACTTCAGACTATCAAACAATGAAAGTTCAGTTATCCAGTTAACCGTATTCAGTACAGTTGCCAGTTAATACGGTTTTCGATAGCCGCCGCCTCTTAGCTGTGAAACAAAGCAACTTAAGTTATCCAGTTAACCGTATCCAGTACAGTTGCCAGTTATTACGGTTTTCAATGACCATCGCCTCTTAGCTATGAAACAAAGCAATTTAAGTTATTTAGTTAACCGTATCCAGTACAGTTGTCAGTTATTACGGCTTTGCCAGGCATTGACTTCCGAATATCAAGCAATGAAAGTTCACTTATCCAGTTAATCGTTTCCAGTTCAGTTGTCAGTTTTTGTAGAATCCACAAAACTAGGAAAGGCTCGAATCAAGTAATTAATTTTCTGTTTGTAAGTTAACTGGAATTAGTTCAGTTGCAAGTTATTACGGTTTTCGATAGCTATCGCCTCTTAGCTATAAAACAATGAACCGTATCCAGTACAGTTGTCAGTTATTATGGTTTCCGCCAGGCATTGACTTCCGAATATCAAACAATTAAAGTTCAGTTATCCAGTTAACCGTATCCAGTACAGTTGCCAGTTATTACGGTTTTTGAAACCCACCGACTCTTAGCTATGAAACAAAGCAACTTAAGATATACAGTTAACCGTATCCAGTACAGTTGCCATTTATAACGGTTTTCGATAGCCATCGCCTTTTAGCTGTGAAACAAAACAACTTAAGTTATCCAGTTGACCGTATCCAGTATAGCTATCAGTTAATACGCTTTTCGTTAGCCAACGACTCTCTGATATCAAACAATGAAATTATCTAGTTAACCGTATCCAGTACAGTTGCCAGTTATTACGGTTTTTTGACTTCCGAATATCAAACAATTAAAGTTCTGTTATCCAGTTAACCGTATCCAGCACAGTTGCTAGTTATTACGGTTTTCGATAGCCACCGCCTTTTAGCTCTAAAACAAAGCAACTTAAGTTATCCCGTTAACTGTATCCAGTACAGTTGCCAGTTATTACGGTTTGAGAAAGCCATCGCCTTTTACCTGGGAAACAAGCAAATTATGTTATTCAGTTAACCGTATCTGCTACAGTTATCAGTTATTACGGCGTTCGTTAATCATTGATCTCAGACTGTCAAACAATGAAAGTTTAGTTATCCAGTTATCCTAATCCAGTACATTTGTCAGTTATTACAGTCTTCGCTACTCCTATCCTTCAATCTGTAATACAATGAAACTTTAGTTGCAAAAATATCAGTATCCTGCAGTTTTCAGTTGTAAATCATGACCAAAAAATGTAGAATACCCTTGCCCAATATAATAAAGTAAGGAAAACTTAAATCAGTAATACTATACGCAACATTCCAGTAGGATTGAGAGAGTTCTTTATATCAATTTAGCGTGAGGTTCCTTATAACACAGAAAGGATAGAAATGACAGATTGATTTAGGTTAAATATTAATACACGAGTCGTCTACAAGAAAACAGTAAACCCCTAACCTAACCTAACCTAACCTAACCTAACCTAACCTAACCTAACCTAACCTAACCTAACCTAACCTAACCTAACCTAACCTAACCAAAA